>OU343218.1:228098649-228390724 GCA_910596185.1 Chrysanthemum makinoi
ATTAACATTAATTATTTAACTTAAATTCTCATTTGCTAATGTGTGTGTGTAATCCCGTGGTCACGAGTTCGAATCCGGACATTTACGTATTTATAAATATATACATTTCCAACATCTTATGTTTTTACTAATTCAAAACATTAATTTAAGAAGATTGAAATTATGTATTGAACGACCATGGTAGAAAAAAGAGCGACATAAGGTTTCAATACAGTCAAACTAGTAGTTAATGGAGAAGCTTATGTGTTACGGATGTTATAGCGGTTGTTAGAATGATCATTATGTTTAGGTGATCATGGAACTCAAGTGAAAAGCAAGTGGAACACCTAAACCAAACACAAGGTGTCATGTATTAAGGTATTTGTATTTGGTGGCCGGCTAAAAGATGCACTAATGAATAACTACGTTGATGCCTATGTAATGCATTAGTAACATATGGGTTTGGACATATTTAAAGATGTTTTTATGTTGGGAATTATAATTTGATGATTACAAAACTACAAGGACTTGATATGACAGCTTTGGATATTTGTGGAGAAGAAATAAAAGAATATTTAAAGTTTAAAAGATTTGATATTATCTTCTAAGTTAGCTTCCTATGAAAGTCTTGTAAACCTATCTCTAGTATATAAAGAGATGTAAGTCATTAGCTTTTAGTAAGAAAAAGCAAGATGTAAACACTAAAAGTGTGTGTGTGTTCCTAGGTAGGTCTTTGTGCGCCTAGGGTTTGAGTTGGTTTGTTAGTCATGGTTAATATAGAAAACTTTGTTAGTAACATTGATGTTCTTACTTATTATTCATTTGTGCAAATCATTGTAACTATATCCTAGATGGGCTTAAATGGGACTTTACATTTTATGTCATTATAACACATATGTGTAGTCGTAGAGGCTGCAATGGTCATATAAGCCATGGTTGGAAATTGACAACTTTATTGCAGATTTTAGTTGTTTTCTAAAATTCATATAAAATCAACCGTAGCACTATATTAGTCGTGCTATATGTCGTCGGAAAGGTATAAAAGTCTAATTTCATGTGAATCTAGTTTCATGATAGGAATCCAAGTAAAAGTATATCATATTGGGTGATTTGTAACATAGTTCAGATTAGTATTTAGGGATTTATGAAATATGTTCCAAATAAAGTATATGCTAGTGAAATATACTTGGTTAGAATAGATGAAAAGCATGTGTTAGCATAGTAGAAGCTAGCCGAAACTCATGTGCCAATGTGATTAAATGAATGGATGTTTATAGTAGTGAAGCTAGTCAAACACTATATGTTTAATTCCATTATTACATGTTAGCCGACTATTATTATAGAAGGTGTTTATATGTATGTTATGTACGATCAAGCCACACACGTGAAATGCTTACATGAGTTCATAAGGTGAGTAAAGGATAACATGTGCGTTCAATATGCATAGTTATGTGCTATGTTATGTATGTTCCGTTAAATGCCTAAGTGATACCCCCGATATAGTATGAATATGTATATGATCAAGAATGATAGAGTTTATGAACAACTATGCAAACCAGATAATAGCTAGTTACGAACATGTATGCAGATAGGTATTAGTTAGTCATGAACACGTTATGATCAGATAATTGTCAATACGTATAAATATGCAATTCAGATGACAGTCAGATATATTCATGTTGACCCGTGAGGTCATGATTTCACGTTCAACATTCATGTTGACCCGTGAGGTCATAATTTCATGTTCAATATTCATCTTGACTTTTGAGGTCATAGTTTCATATTCAGTAATCACCTTGTATTGTGAGGTCATAATTTCATGTTCAACATTCATGTTGACCTGTGAGGTCATACTTTAATGTTCAGAATTCATGTTGACCCATGAGGTCATAATTTCATGTTCAGTATTAATGTTGCCTAGTGAGGTCATAATTTCATGTTTGGTTTCTAGAATGGAGCCATGAAGCAAGAACTACTCCAACAAGACCTCGACTAAGGGTTATGATCCCTTAATGTCGAGTGGAGCCAATACACACACACGAGATATGTAAACTTAAACGTTTATTAAATGTGAGCTAGAAAAGAAAGTACGAATAAGCATCACCCCCCCCAAATCTCTATGTATAGAGAATGAGGGGGAGAAACCTAACTTTGGTGAACAAGGAATCTACAATTGATCGAGAAGGTTAGGATATTTCTTGATACATGAATAACCTTTTTAAGTTTAACTTAAACTATAAAGAATCATCTAAACTTATATCATAATTATTACATACTAATATTCTACTTGAAAATAATTACGCAATTGTTGGTGTTTAATTTTTCTTTGAAAAATTGAACAAACAGTTTTTATGACCCATTGGTGGTGAAAAAGAGCTAATGGTGGTTTAGTTGTAGAAAAGATTGCCAACAAAAGATTAATGTTAACACTTGGAGAGTCTCCAACAAAATATTGAGTCAACCTCGATCATAGGGGTGTAGATCTTCACATGATTAGTTGCACATTGTGTGAAGACATGACATGAGGAGGATCATGTTTTTATCTCATGCACGATTGTCGTTGATATATGAAATCAAGTCCTAATGTGGTTGAGAATTCCCAACATTTCGAGGCAAAACCTTGAAGTCATACCTTTCTGATCAAGCCCCCTTGAAGTCAAGCATCCACGTTACTTCGACTTGGTTGTTGAACCACAATCGGCATAGAGTCGAGAATCATATCCACCTTCGCTTTATAGCAGTCAAGAAAGGATCTTCTACTAGCGAGATCAAACTATCATCCTATGATGGGCTTATTAGTAGATGTAAAAAAGCATTTTCTTAATTGGATAGAGTGGTCTAATTTTCTTTGTAACGCTTTGTTTATTTTTGTTCCTTAATCTAGCTCCTTGTAAGTTTGTTCCTTCTAATATAACCACCGTTCAAAAGAAAGTTGTATATGTGAAGATAAGAAACGATAGTTAGAATAATTCAAATATGAGATATGTATTGTTGTATTATCATATCCATAAAGTTAGGACTTTCAGTTGTAATCATTTGTTATATATAATGAGATCTAACCCACTGGGTTGTTCACGCCAAATACCTTTTTCAACTTGGTTTGAGCCGATCCATCGATCTCTGCGCCGAAACCCTACATCAATCTCCGACTCTTTGGTCTCCTTCCAAAAGAGTATCTCTCTAAATTCTCCACCATGTCGCCACTTGAAATCATCAACCATCGCTACCGCCATATCTTGCAAGTTGACCCGTACTAACTTCTTGCTATGGAAGGCACAGGTGATCCCTATTCTACGGGGTGTGCAACTCTTTGGCCATCTCGATGGCAGTACGCACCCCCACCCGGTGGTCACAGGGACCTAGCGGGAAAAGACACAACAGAATCTTCAATAGAATCGGCCAATCCGGAGTATCAAACATGGGTGATTCAAGACCAGGCTATGTCGGAGGTCTATTGTCCTCCATGACTGAGTTCTTCCCAACTAATTCGATGTATCAGCACCGCTCAAAAATTGTGGATTTCGTTGCACACACAATGTTTCCGGCCCGACATCGCGGGAACTCAATCAGATCCGCACTTCGGCTCTCAACTACAAGAAGAGAGGGACATGACGCTCGCAGGTATTATCAAAAATGGTGGCTTTGCTGTCAGATGGTAAATATCGGACAACCGATGAATGATGAAGAAGTGATTGGGTAAATCTTTGGCGAGGACTAGGACCCGGTCATGGTGACTTGTTCACTGCCATTACCATCCTTAGCAATGAGCGGAAGGTAACACTCCCTGAGTTTTATTCTTATTTAATTGCACATGAGGCAAGTTGCCATAAAACAGTTGAGTTCACATCCTCTGCAAATAATGCTTCTCGACAAGAATCAAATAGCAATACACCTCGTTGCAATTACGGTAACACCAACGGGTACAACAACTCCAACCAACGGGGCAACTATCGAGGAGGAGGTGGCCGTGGACGAGGCCGTGGGCGTGGTTGGAACAGCGGAGGACCACGCTGCCAGGTTTGTAGTATACCAGGCCATACTGCTCTTACTTGCAGGAACCGTTTTAATCATGCATATCAATCTGAGGATTATCGTAGTGGAAACAGTGTCTCAACATGAAGCTACAATCCAGACACAAATTGGTACCTAGATACCGAGGAAGCGATCACTTAACTAGTGACCTCGATGCTTCACGCCCGTCGAAGCGCTACCATGGAAAAGATCAAGTTCAAGTAGCAAATGGTGCAGGTTTGTCTATTTCACATATTGGTCATTCAATAATTCCCGGTTTAAGTCGACCTCTTGCTCTCAAAAATGTTTTACGTGTCCCTCATATCAACAAACATCTCTTGTCTGCTCAAAGACTTGTTTCTGATAATCACGTATTCATTGAACTTTACCCTAATGTTTTCTTTGTTAAGGACATTGCCACGAATAAAACCCTTCTACTCGGTAGAAGCAAAGGAGGTCTCTATCCCGTTCTATCAGTCGTTCGAAAATTTTCACAGACATCTTGGTGCGTCAAGTGTCAAGGTTTCAAGTTCTCAATGGCATGTACGTTTTGGTCATCCCCGGCAGTTGTCAAGACAATTTTAGATTCCAATAAGTTAGGTTGTTCTTTTCATAATGAGTCAGTTGTTTGTGATGCATGTCAACGTGCTAAGAGTCATCAACTTCCTTATAATAATTCTGTTCGTATCACTACTTTTCCACTTGAGCTTGTTCACACTGATGTTTGGGGACCTGCTCAAGTGTCCAGTGGGGGTTTTAAATATTATGTTAGTTTTTTGGATGACTACAGTCGATACACTTGGATTTATCTTATCAAGCACAAGTCTGATGTTGAACAAGTTTTTTATAATTTTCAAAATCATGTTGAACGACTCTTGAACACAAAAATTCGCAGTGTTCAATCTGATTGGGGTGGTGAGTATCAAAAACTACACCGGTATTTTCAAAAAGTGGGCATAGCTCATCGTGTCTCCTGTCCCCATACATCACAACAAAATGGTGTAGCCGAACGGAAGCATCGTCATATAGTTGAAACAGGCTAGCCCCTCAGCACTCATATCTCCCTCTTCGCTTTTGGGATGAAGCCTTCTTGACGGCCTGTTATCTAATCAATCGAATGCCTAGTCGCACTATCGGTAATGCTACACCTATCACACGACTTCTAAAATTACCCACGACTACTCGTTTCTTCGAGTTTTGGTTGTGCATGTTGGCCAGCTTACGAAATACAATACTCGTAAGCTTAGTTTTCGATCTACCTTGTGTGTTTTCCTAGGATATAGTTCTATTCACAAAGGTTATAAATGTGCGGATCGGACCACGGTCGAGTTTATATTTCACGAGACGTTATATTTGATGAGCTTTCCTTTTGCACCCACTAATAGTACGCATCTCATATCTGCACCAGTCTCTTTTCCTCAAACAGAACCGGCAATTATAAATGATCATATGCGAAATTATGACTTATCTCTTTTGTTAGCTAATGATTGTGATGCATTCTGATGACACCATCTCCACCGGCACGGGATCCTCACCATGTCTAGTTTCCGCCGGATCGGCAGCCCTGCAAGATGTATCGGCGCCTACCTCTCCATTCGCACATATCATCTTCATTGCCGCAGCGCCATCAGTTCTCGGCTCTTCTCCTCGGATTGGATCCCTCCGCCTCGGTCGGCCACAGTCCCCACCGACTCCTATATCACCACTGCTACATATCCCCGATTCCAACGGCTACCTCGATGATTCTCCCCACAGGTTGAAATTTCTGTGCCGTGGTCAGGCGTGTTCTCATCGACATAGTTTACGATGGTACTTTTCGTATGATACTACCAAACGAAGTCTTTGCTATTACTACTCCAACTTCCTACCGCATCGCCATGATCTAATCCCCCGGCGAAATGCAATGGAGAATCAATCAATGCTCTAAAGAAAAATCACACTTGGGCTCTTGTGCCTAGGCCCAAAGATGTTAATATTGTTAAGTGCAAATGGGTGTTTAAACCAAACAAACCCGGATTGTTCCATTGATAAGTATAAAGCTGCTTGGTCGCCAGGTTTCACACAACAATATGGCATTGATTACCGTGATACTTTAGTCCTCGGTGAAGCCTCGCTACAATACGACCGGGTTCTTTCACTTGCCGTTCGCTGGTTGGCATTCGACAAATAGATGTCAATAACGCTTTCCTCCATGGTTTCTTAGAAGAGGAGGTTTATATGCATCAACCACCTGGCTTTGAGGACTCCACCAATCCTCACTATGTTTGTAAACTTCATAAGGCACTTTATGGTCTTAAGCAATCGCCACGAGCTGGTTCTCTCGCTTCGCGACAAACTACACCACCGGTTCCTCTAAAGCTTCCACATGTCAGCTTTTATCCTTCATAATGATGTTGTTTCTATTTATATGTGGTGTAAGTTGATGATATTGTTATTTGTGGCTTTTCTCAAACAAATATGATAGGTTGATTCGCCTTTCTTCTTTTTCCTATAAAGGACTTGGGAGGATGAATTATTTCTTGGGAATTGAGGTCACAATTCAGTGGGAATCACTTTAGTACAGCAAAAGTATGCCTCCGATTTGCTTCGACTTGCTAATATGAAGAATTTTAAAGGTGTCTCAACTCCGATGCTAGTTGCACAAGTTGGCTCAAGATTCTGGGAAACCCCTTAATGAGGAAGATACCTTCAAATATAGAAGTATGGTTGGTGGCCCTCTGTATCTCACTCTAACGAACCTCGATATCTCCTTTCCCTATTAATAAAGTGTGTCAATATCTTTCCAAACCCACAAATGTTCATTGGGAAGCTGTAAAACGAATCTTGCGATATGTTAAACACACGATGTCTACGGGGCTTCACATTCGAAAATCAAGCTCGACTTTGTTAAGTGTGTTTATGGCGTAGATGGGTGGATGCTTGGATTCTAGAAGATCTAATGGAGGTTTGTAGTGTTTCGGTCCTAACTTAATTTCATGGAGTTCACGAAAACAACCCATGTGTCAATGTCAATTGGCAATGAAGCGAATATAAAGCACTAGCAAATGGAACAACTGAAGCAAACTGATACAATCGATACTTAAAGAGTTAGGTGTTCATCAAACACGAGCACCGGTCCTTTGGTGTGATAATTTGGGAGCCACTTATCTAACACCCAATCCAGGTTTTCATGCTAGAACTAAACATATAGAAGTTGATTTTCATTTTGTCAGAGAAAAGGTAGCAATGGGAGCTTTAGATGTACGGTTTATATCCTCGAATGATCAAGTTGCCGATGGGCTCACAAAACCTACAACACGGAGTATGTTGGAGAAATTACGTTACAATCTCAACTTAGCGGTCAAGATTGAGGGGGAATGTGAAGATAAGAAACGATAGTTAGAATAATTCAAATATGAGATATGTATTGTTGTATTATCAGATCCATAAAGTTAGGACTTTCAGTTGTAATCATTTGTTATATATAATGAGATCTAACCCACTTGGTTATTCACGCCAAATACCTTTTTCAACTGTATAAAGGTATTTTCACACACGCTTTTTATCATTGTTTTTCCCTAAAAGTTAAGGATTTTTTTTTTTTTTAATCTAAAGGAGCGTTTAACTTTAAGAAATGAACTGAGAAGGTCCTACACTCTTAATTTTCTTCTTCTAAATGAAAAATATAACATTATTTAATGGTATCCTTACTAGAATCAGCACTTTTTAGTGACGACAGAATGTCCATCCAAAACAAATGTCGTCCTATAACTTATATCAAAGACACGTGGTTTTGATAACTCCCGACTGAAAACGAGTCGCTAAATGTTTTAGCGACCACCTTTTTTAGCTTTAGCGGTACGGTTTGATTTGACATTTTGACTTTTTTACTTTCGTCTAAACTTTTGTGACAAAACTCAACTACATGTAGTCCTTGTAGGTCTGTTGACTATTTGACCAAAATCTTTATGGATGACCTATTGTAGACATGTCGTTTTATAAGTCGTCTCTAAAGTGACCTGTAGACGCCCTATATACGACATTTAGCGATTTATAGGGACGGCATCCGCCATCCCTATAAGTTCCCCGTTCCCAAAAGTAAAATGGCTAGTGTATCTTCTGAATTCTGAATTTTAATAACCAAGACATGAAGCTTGGCACCAAAGGAACACTAGCTTGTCTTTCAACATGTTTTATGCTTTTAATTCTATTTGCCATCTTTAGGTGTAATGAAAAAATCTAATGCCGGGCAAGATTTAAACAAAAGATCTTTACTTGCAATACAAGGTTTAGATATTTAACATTCTGTAAATAACAACGAACCTAGTAGGAATTGGGTAAGTAGATCGTATAAAATAAGTTGGTTTTATTGGAGATACGATCCCCTAAAATCCAGGCCGCCAAGAAATCGTATATATTTGGTAATAAGGTGAAAAAAAGGGAAGTGGTTGTAAATAAAAAGATTAATAGATTGCAAATGTAATTATAGAGAGAATTAACAAGATCTTGTGCTGGGTTGGGAGAAGAGGTCTTTTTATTCCTCTTTCTCCCAAACAATCGAATTATGCAATCATTCATCCTCCTCTATCATCATCATCATCATCATCATCATCGTATCATTGCTTATGAGAAAGCTACTATCGGCCTTCCGCCGACCTCATATAGTTTTGCATGAACAAATCAACCAAGAACAACCAATATACCAAATCCCAGTTTTCGACACCGCCTTTGATTTTGCCACTCTCCCCTCTCATCCTCTCCTCCTCCTCTCGGTTCTTTTCCTCTCCTTCATATTCCACCTTCGCCTTAGATCGCTGCTGCTGCTGCATGCAAACTCAGAGAATTTAATCATCTTTGGACAGTTCGTGTGCTCCTCGTATTCTTTATATCTTATTGGGCTATTAACGAGATTATCCGTCTTCCTTTTTTTCGCCAGTTACCTTTTCTCATTCATGCCCTCCTTATCCTTGTCTGAACAAGACGACCTATGCAAGCTTCACGTTGTGTTTTCTCTAGGGTTTTTTGAGCCTGGTTTCCTCATCGCCCTCCTTTATAAAAGAGTCTCTCAAGGAACAAAACACCTCCGAGATATGCTCCGTTTTATCAGTCTTTTTAATGAGTCTGCCTACGTTCATCTTGCAAATAATCGCTGTCTTCTTTATGCCGTTTAAGGACAAGTTCCCGTCGGTTATGATTCAATCTTCATTGCTCTCGGTAGATGGTGAAGGGAACAAGAGCATGACGTGCACGTTCCCTTTGCTAAGCAGCGTTGTTTTTGGGGTATTTGTGGTTGTCTATTCGGTAGGTTTGTTAGCATCTTGTTGGCGGGTGGTTTCTTTGGTGATAAATAAAAACATCAGGTTACGAATTAAGTTGTTAGGATTGACGGTGATTATTTCACTGCTGCTTCAGTCGATTTTCCTAGGAGTGGAGTCGTTTTCGAGATCTTCACATGTGTGGTACGGTGGTGTGTTATTGGGGATGTTTTTGAGCTTGGCGATGAGTGCCACCGTCGCTGAGATTGTGCTGGTGATTAAGCCAATATTGGAAGCGCTTGTGGCTGATGGAGACATGTGCGATTGGAATCCTGTTGTTCGGTATCTACAGCTGGTGGAGGACCCAAATCTATAACGATGGTATTTGTCAATGAAACCGATTCAAAGAAATTAGCAGATATATGTTTCATGGAATGATCGCTACGTTTTTTCGTGTGCTGTTGGCTAATACTTAAACGATCAGTCTTTTAATATAGCGTATTGAAGTCGGAATCATTTGTATTTGAATTGTGTTTCATTGGCATGATGTACTTGCCTTACTTCGTGTTAGATTACTTGGTTAATCAGTTTTACAGTCCCACTTTTTATTTTTTAGCTAGATTTTTTATATTCTTGTTTGTCTTTAATTTATTCACCCTGCATATGTTATAGCTTAATTAGTTGAATAAATACGATAAAGGTTGAGCATTAACCAATTTGCTAAGATGGCTTATAATAAGTGGTGAATACCCATGTTTAAACTTACATGTCTAATGTGCTTAACAATGCCACATGATTAGCCTACAACCTAAATATCCACTATTATTAGCCAATCACATTTTCTCTTTTCATTTTCTTTCAAGTTTTTATGTATTATTAAAAAGTTAAGAAGAGTTATTTTACATACCAAACTTTTCTTACATACCAAGGACTCATCTTCACCATCCATTTAAAAAGAAATCGTGTGAAGATTAAAAGCATTTTATTATTTCACCTATTTTTATAATTTAAATATCTCTTAAACCGTTAATCGTTAAGTGAAAATATTTATACTATCGCGACGAGCATTTAATTATCTTTTATATAGGCAGACTTTGATATACTTTTTTAAAAAACTCGTTTTTTTCACGTTTTTTCATTATTTTTTCTTTTACGCTATGAAATTTATATAAAAATCATATATGATAAAAACACTAAATCAATATCACGTATGAATTAGTGTTAAATCATATATGATATGTAATATATCACACGATATTATATGTAATATCCTATATGATATTACACTAATATCACATGTGATATTACATATCATATATGATATTACATTAATATCACATATGATATTAAAATTAGTGTTTTATCATATATGATTTTTCAATGCAAATTTCAAAGAACGAAAAAACTAAAAAACTAAAAAAAAATGGTGAAAAATAATGAAGAAAAAAAATTTGTCAAAAGTATAAAGTCCTTATCAGAGAAAGATAATTAAATGCTCGTCGCAATGATATAAATTTTTTTCGCTTAACGATTAACGGTTTGAAAGATATTAATATTTGAAAAAATGATGAAAAGTGGGTTTTAAAATTGTGGGATTAATCTCATCCATTTAGATCAAATAAAAATGGAAGGTGGAGACATCCCTTAGTATGTAAATAATCTTTGTCCTCGTGATCTTTTATCAAAAGTTAATTCACCTATATTATACACAAATATATATACATTTTTTCAGGCGGTACCAAGTTGTCCAAAAGATTTAAAAGAATAATAATAAAGGTGTAGATGATGAAAGTAGAAATCTAATTAAAAGCCTTCCTAGTGAAATTACACATCTCAATATTCATACATTGCATGCATGATGCATATCCAAAATGAAGTTACACATATATGTATGAATGTATGATTTATCTCAAGTATTACTCCAACAAAATCACCAAAGGTCTTTAATAGTAACTACGAACTACATGACACATTACACTAATGCATAGTGCGATGCCATATTTTACGAACTACTCCAATCAAATAAATTGATAAATTTATTTTCCTATTGCCATGCATCCTATTAGCTAGCAACGAGCAGCCGATAAATTCAAAACCAAAATTAGAAAAACATGGATCGAAACGAATATAATACAATGGACATTATTAACATGCGGCCTAGACTAACCATTTCAGATAGATTGTTTTAGTAGTCACTTTCACCCTTCATTTTGACATAGCTTATCATTTGAAGTGTTTGGATAGAACAATATAGTAGAAGCAAAGTGCTTATGATTAATTGCTCATTGGAGAATCAGTAAATTAAACAGTATGGGTTAGTGATTCTTAGGAAAGTGTGGCTTAGCTTATATAGTTAACTTATTGTGTTATATATCAAAGCAAAATAAAAATAAGCAAATCCAAACATATATTTAAAAAGTGCTTATTAGCTGATTAAAATAGTTAAACAAGGTGTTTAATCTCTTTTCCATAATCTTGGCCAAACAGCCCCCTTAAATGCCACAATGCTCATTCGATATTTGCATTTCGTTACGGCATTCACACACTGCTTCCTACATTGGGTTTCGTTACACGAGATTATTTACTTCTCTTATATTTCTAAACCTTTCAAATATTAGTTCGAATAAAAAATATAAAAAGCTAACATAATCAACATCTAATAATGCAATTTAACTGTTCGAACAGAAGATGAAATTATACAAATTAAAATAATTGTATCTAAACTTGGAATCAGTTGTCCTAGTAGCTTCAATTCGTCAAAGTATAAAGATAAATAAGTACACATAAATGGTATATGGAATGGTAAAGGGGCATGAGTCATCATTTAGGTATGTTACTAATTAAAGTTATACGGAGTATCATAAAAACTACACCCCGCATCGGTTGAAGAACTGAAATGTTCTTGCCATATATACCTGATATGAGGTCTAGCTAGTCATGTGTGGACAAAAAAATGACGTCTAAAGTTTTTTGTGAAAAAGGATATATTGCCAGTTTAAAGTTAAATTGTTATAAAATGCATACATATTTTCCTCAATGAAGAACATTACAATTGTTTTTAAAAAAAAACTTATTGATATAATATAGTTAACTTTTTAAATATAAACGTTACGTTTTGTAATTTATTTCATCGTTTTACTTTTTAAGTGATTTGACCCGTGCCTCGCTTAAGTTTCATGCCCTAACCTTTTTGAACTTGGCTCGTGCCCGCCCGTTTTGGGATCGTGACTTACGTGACAATTGAGAGAGAAAATTGTTATTTGTAGTATAATTCAAGCCCAACCCAGCCGTTACTATCGTCATCTTAAAACCCAGGCCCATTATCTTTTCTGACAGCAACATCATCAACTAGTAACTTGAAACTGAATTGCAAACCCTAAACCCCATTTCCGGTAAGGCTTGTTTTTGTGAATTATTATTATTAGTTAAAGAAAAATATGGAGGAGCAAGTGTTTGACTGTGTAATGCCTTACATACAAGACCACCTTAATTCTGTGTCACTAGTTTCTAGGAAATATCTTGATATCGATTCCTTAACGCGTAAACACCTAACTGTCCACGTTCTTTTCGCCCCTGACTCCAAACGTATAAGTTCTAGATTCCCTAATCTCCAGTCCTTAACACTCAAGTCTTATTCACATGGACAAGATGATGCTCGCAAATGTCGTATTCCAGTCACCCCTTGGATCCAGGAGATAGCTGTTAAGTTTACCCGTTTGAATTCACTTTCTATACGGAACATGGTTGTGTCTGTTTCTGATCTCCAACTCTTGGCGAAAACCCGAGGTCGTGATTTAAGGAGTTTAGAGATTTGCGGGTGTAAAATGTTTTCAGAGGATGGTTTATTAGATATCACTAGGTATTGTATTGATTTGAGAAGTTTGTGTTTAGCCAAGAATGACATAGATGGTGAAGCGAATGGGAAATGGTTACATGAGTTGGCTTTGCATAACACGGTTATGGAGTCATTATATTTTCATCACCCCTTTGATAGGTACGATTCGGAAGATGTTACACATATTGCGAAGAAATGTAGCAAGTCTTTAGTATCTCTAACTACTTTTCCAGACTATTTAGTTCATTTCAGACAAGTCTTTAAGCATGCTAAGAAGCTGGATCATTTTGGCATCGGGATTATTAACAAAGGTTGGGACTATAGTGGTTTTAAATTCCCCCCCAAATATTTGTGGTTTACGTGTTGAGCATTTGCGCAAAGAGCAATTCCTTTTCTACCCTTACCTCAGTAAGCTACGGGAATTGGATCTTGAATGTGGAGATCTTAAACGAAATTGCCAATGTAACTTTTTTGAGAGTTGTCCCAGTTTGGAAGTTCTACGTACCATGGATATATGTCGAGATATTGGGTTTCAAGTTATTAGTAACTTTTGCAAGAAATTGCGCAAACTTACCCATCTTGGGTGGGTGAATCAAAAGGGACTTATATCTCTGGCAAAAGGTTGTCCTAATCTGGATAATTTAGAGGTTCAACTCTTAGATATTTCAGATGAAGCTCTTGAGTGTGTAGGAACTCATTTGAAGAATCTGCGTGATTTCCGTATTTGGTTGAGAGACGGTATAACAGATTTACCACTAGACAATGGGGTTCGAGCTATGCTAATGGGTTGCAGCAAACTCGAGAAGCTGGATATCAGTAATTGTTCTGATGGATTGACGGATATCAGTAATTGTTCTGATGGATTGACGGATGTGGGTTTAGGATACATTGGGAAGTATGGTCATAATTTGAGATATCTCTGTCTTGATAATGTAGGAGAATCTGATGTAGGACTTTTGGAGTTATCAAAAGGGTGCCCAAAATTAAGAAAGCTAAGATTGAACGATTGTCCCTTTAGCGAGCAAGCAGTTGCCACTTTTGTGTTTAACAACAATCATTCGTTAAGGTATGTGTGGATTGATGATGCGGTACTCACTCGTCCAATGGTTTCTGATGAGGTAATACTACTGAAAGCTTGACTTGTAATCTGCTATAAATTATTAAATTAAATAGATTGTATGCATTTTTTTTTCCAAAACACTTTCGTCCCTTTTCTTTTAATTATTTACAAAAGGTAAATCATTACTTGTGATGACAAAAACAATATTATTGCAATAATGGGTAGCCTGTGCATTAATTGTTGTTACTGAGGGTGGTGATAAAGGATAGTTTGCTCGGTGTAAATAACGGGTCGAGACAGCTTTTATAAAAATACATTATTAGAAATTTAATCTGGAAATTTCTAAGAAATGATTTGATAGGGTGTGTGCATTAGAAACAAACTTTTGGGTAGTTCTGACATTTTCGACCCTGTTTCCTTTTTACTTAAGCATTTGACGACTTTGAGATCAAACGCAACTCAAATGACCCATTTTTGTGTAAATTGGTTGAAACTGCTGTTTACAGTGTGTGCTTGGTGGCTTCCCTTGATCTTTATCTACGAGTGTTTAGTTTTGTAGTATATGTTACTTTTATTTTTGCTATTTGTAAATGTGTGTGTGTTTGGTAGCGATTATCAGTTAATTTTCATCCGCGAGTGTTTAGTTTTGTAATACGGAGTATAATTCAAAATTTATTTATACTGTGAGTGTGTAACTCTGTGTGTGTGTGTTAGGTAGTGATTATCGGTTAGAGTGTTTATAATTGAGTAATATATGTTAAACTTTATAACGTGTGCTAGGTAGTGATTAATGCTTAGTTTTATCTGTGAGTGATTAGTTTTGTAACATATTTGTTACTGTGTGCAACTGTGTATGTGTTAGGTAGGGATGTTCGGTTAATTTTATATGCGAATGGTTTAGTTTTGTAAATTAGGTAGGTTGAAACTTATTTTCACTGTATGTATGCTGTTAGGTACTGATTATTAGTTAATTTTATCCACGAGTAATTAGTTTTGTAAAATGTTATAAAAAAATATGTTAGGTAGTGATTTTCGGTTATGTAATATAGGTAGGTTGAAAATTATTTTCAGTGTGTGTGTGTTAGGTAGTGATTATTGGTTAAATTTATCCTTGAGAGTTTTATTTTGTAATATAGGTTGTGTAATTGATTTTGGCAGTGTGTGGTAGTGATTTTGGGTTACTTTTTGTATATGATTTTGACTGTGTGTGCGTGTGTTAGTGATATCGATTAGTTATATACGCGAGCGTTTAATTTTGTAATGTAGGTTGTGTATTTGAATCTGAAAGTGTGCGAATGTGTGTGTGTTTGGTAGTGTTATGATGCGCGAGTATTAAAAAATTGCATATGCGATTAATATTTGACTTAGTTATATAGGTTTTGTAAATGAATAGTCCTCCGTGTGATTATTAATTAACTTTATTGCGAGTGAAAAATGAATAATTGTTTATGTGCTTAATATTGGATTTGGTAATAAAGGTTGTAAATGGATTGACTGTGTGTCTGTCTTTTGTAGCCTAAACTTAAAAGCATAGGGGGACCAGACTCGGATTTTCTCCAGAATTTGGAGCCTGCTGTCGGGAAGCGAGTTGAGGTCTTGAGAGCCATTCAGGTAAAGGATGTTATAACCATAGTGATAAGAAGTGTTTATATTTGTTATTGTCTTATTATGTGTTTGTTAATTGATGTATGAAGTTATTAACTTATTATATGATTGTGCTGCTCTGGATTTGGTTTGATCCTGTTGGTTATTGAACTTGTGTGATTTCGTATTATGAGATTTTGTGGTGTGGAGAGACTGTGAATGTAGCATTTTATAGTGTGAGATTTTATAGTTGTTCTTGAAAATTGAGTTGTAAAATGACATCAGCTATTCAGCTCTCATGATTTTCTTTTGTTTGGTCTACATATAGAAGAGAGGGAGTTTTGTTCTGTATTAGTTAAAAGAAACACAGGAACAGTTTTTTTTATTACAAAAGAAGTTTTCACGAACATATCACATGCAGGTTAACGCTAAAAAGAACCTTAAGTGTCAATACTTGTTCTGACATCTTTTCCATGTCAATTTAAGCTGATTTTTGGAACGCGTGAGTATGTTATCGGTTATCTAGATTATACCTCACATGCTTGCGGATTACCTTGTATATTAGTGTATGTTTTTATCACTACAGTATCCATATTGTAGTTCATATTCTTCATTCTAGCAGGGTCAGGGGTGTTTTTATTTCCTTTATACTATGTCAAGGTGCTGATAACATTTTTTTATTTCGCAGAGTGAACATGATGAGCTAGAGGCAAATTTTTTTGAAGAATAGAAGCCAAATATCAGAAACTATATGCACCATTGTATTCAAAGGTGAATTGAGATATGAATCTATGATTATGTCAACTTGCATATTTAGTCATTGCCTGATTGTTTTATTTCTTTATTAGATAAATTTCATATTGAATATGCTGGTTTTCGATTGCTTTATTAAGTAGACTGTATGTTGAATAGGTAGACCGTGCTTAGTCTTAACAAGTGGGTAGGAGGAGGTAGTACAGTCAAAGTTTTAATAATAGTATTTTATGGGATCGACTATTCTGACATGTGATTTTTTATGATACAACCTGCTGATGCCACTTCATTATAGGAAGAGGAAAATCGATGATTATAATAGGGAAGGCAATGTTCACAGCTCATTACACTCGAACTGAATATGAGCGGGATTACAATATTACATACATGATATAACATAGCTGCTATTCAGCTACATGAACACACACTTCTTACTCATAATTTAGAAAACAAATTAACAAAAAACAATTATAGTGTAATGCTTGTAACCAATGCCATAACAAACATCCGTGTTCTGGCCCTAGAATATCCTGTGAGTCTTGAATGACAATAGCCTCTAAAAATAATCAATTAATGTGTAATCTGTTTAGTCATGCGCCATTAAGCTTGTTGCTGTTAGCATGTTCTACAAACATCTACTACGTATACTGTCCAGCACTCCAGCATCACCAACTACGCGTGGTTGTAAAACAATCGTGATCTCTAAATTTTTAGAATGGGTTTGTTGGTTTGTTAACTAATGTGTTACTTTGTATGCTAAATCGTCTTATATCATAACTGCAGAGATATGATATAGTGACTGGGGCTGTTGAGGTTGATGGAGCAAAGGAGGAAGATGCAATGGATGATGATACAGGTAAAAAGAAATATTGTATTTCGCTCTATTGTATGAGTCTTTGAGCAATATCATCAGGTTACGTCTATTGTTTTCTATATTTTGGAACTTCCAGTCATTGACAAGTTCCTTCATTATCTTATATATATTTGCAGAAAAGGGTGTGCCTGAGTTTTGGCTAACTGTAATGAAGCATAATGAAATTACGGCGGAAGAGGTAAGAATACTGTTTGAATAACCTGTCCTTTTGTTGCATGCATCATGATATAGTACAGCTTGTTTATTGACCCCACTAATTTTGATTGTGGTTTCTTACAGATCACAGAGCTAGATGAAGAAGCTCTCAAATACCTGAAAGATATCAAGTGGTGTCGTATGGATGATCCCAAGGGTTTTAAGCTTGAGTTTTTCTTTGATACAAATACATTCTTTACGAACTCTGTTTTGACAAAAATATACCATATGATTGATGATGACGAGCCTATTTTGGAGAAAGCAATCGGGTAACCATTTTTCTCTTTTGCTGTAATTCACAGGATTTAGTAGGGGTGTAATATAGCTCATGTTATTTTGACATTTTGCAGGACAACCATTAATTGGCTACCTGGGAAATGTTTGACACCAAAGATCCTTAAAAAGTAGCCAGAGAAGGGATCAAAGAATGCTAAACCTATCACAAAGACCGAGGACCGTGAAAGTTTCTTCAACTTTTTTAGCCCACTAGAGGTGCCTAATGATGCAGAAGAGATTGAAGAAGATATGGTAAGATCTTACTAAAATTGAATACCGGAATTGTTGATTTTCAATAGATGCAGCAAGTTTGACCCATTTACTGATGACTGGGTCAGTTTGGTGTTGATTTCGTTTCTAACAGTCAAATAATAAAAAAATTAAATGGGTACCCAGTTGACGTAATTACAATTTTGGATTATCGTTGTTACAGTTTTTTTAATCAAAGTTAACGTATTTGTATAGTTTTTCAAGATGGCATCAAATTTTTGCTGGTCAATCTCATTTTCCATTTTTAATTTCTGTTTTAACGTCTTTGGGTTATCATTGCAGGCTAAAAAACTTCAAAACAAGATGGAGCAAGACTATGATATCGGGTGAGTATCGAGTAATGTTATTTGTTTGACTTGTTAAAGTCAGGATTGGCTTTGTACTAGATGTGTGAATCAATGTGACACCATATCTGTTCAACTTATGTTGCAGTTCAACTATAAGAGACAAGATAATCCCACATGCTGTTTCATGGTTTACGGGTGAGGCTAATCAGGAGGACTTTTGAGGTTTTGATGATGAGGATGATGTTGAGATTGAGGAGAATGATGACGAGGATGAGGACGAAGAAGAGACCAAGACCAAAAAGAAGGTGACAGTTTTTATGATGCAGAGGTGGCAATTTTTAAACATTTAGTTATGAGTGGGTCGATTTTGGTCATGTTTTACATTTAACGGGTAGAAAAAGTAGCTAGTTCTGATTTCTGAAACATGGCAAATGGGTTAAGAAGTTGCAATACTGGATCACGAGTGTTTAAACATTAAGTGTTTTAAACATTTAGTTATAGAGCTAGCATGTGTCAAATATATTTAGGTAACTTACTACTCCGTATATTTATTTGATAAAAAACTACATCCCACATTGGTTGAAGAATCAAAATGTTTTTGGCTCATATAGTGTAGCGTATATCCCACATTTGTTGTGAAAAGAGTTCTTAAAATGGATTTAACAGGTTGTGAAAAGACTTTTTAAAATTTTGAGCTTTTAAGCTTTTCTATATGCACTAAATGAAAATTTGATTATTAAGAATTAATAATAAAACTTAGTGCATAAAATACGGATGAACAAAACTTCGCCCAACTTTTTTCACAGGTATTTGAAAATAAAAAATAAAAAAAATGTTGTAGTGATTTTTTGAGAGTGATTTTTTTTTCCAATATATTTTAGATAGGAAAAATACATTGTAATACTTGGAGGAAGAAGAAGAGTGCACATTGTGTCAGATTGGCATAACCACGTCGACGAGTCGTGATTGTCAGTGTTACTCTTTGTTTTAAAATGAAGAAAAGACCAAATGCTTATAGCTGAATGTGTCAATGGCCAAAAACGATCCAGTTCAACTTCTGGTTCTGGTTATTACTTATTATTAGATAATAACAACTAAATGTATTTGTACTTGTCACTCCATAATTTTAGGAGTTGATATATTTTGTATCTTGTATCATTGTTATTATAAATAGAGATACATCACACCATTAGATGTGTGGTTAAATAAATATCTCTTATATGGTATCAGCCTAACTTTATCCCCTACCTCCTCATGACGACTTCTCAAGACGACACCTTTCCCATGAATACTCTCCTCCATATGATCCCTATCAAGTTGTCTTCCACCAACTACCTTCTTTGGAAAAATCAAATGCTTCCTATCCTCTCCTACCAGAAGCTTACAAATCATATTGATGGCATTATTGCCCCGTCGGCCACCATCATGGCTGGTGATCAGCCTTCACTACATGGAATGATCTTGATCAACGAGCAATCATCCTCCTAAATTCCTCCCTAACTGAGGAAGTCGCTGCTGAAGTCTTGGGCCTTACCACGGCTCATGCAATCTGGACCGCTTTAGAGACCGCCTACAGCAACTCCTCTGTTGAACGGATCCATTCCCTACGTGATTCCCTCCGTAATCTATCAAAAGGCACCTCCACAGTTTTTGATTATGGTCGCCAATTCAAAGGTATTTGTGACAAACTTGCTGCTATTGGACAACCTGTAGATGAGATGGACAAGCTTCACTGGTTCGTTTGTGGCTTAGGAGCATCGTTTGAAACCTTCTCCACTGCCATTCGCACGACCAAACCGTCTCCAACTTTTCGTGATCTGTTATCTCAAGCGGAAAGTCATGAGATGTTTCTCAAATCTCTTCATGGTTTGGCTCCACCTTCTGTTGCCTTCTTTTCTCAACAAAGTCGCTCTGGATCTTCACAGGGACGCCAACAACGCCAACAAAACTACCCTCGCGAGGGTGGTCGCGGTGGTAACTCCAACGGGGGAAGAGGTCATGGGGGTAGGCGTCCACCTCACTGTCAGTTATGTCGCATGATGCGCGCCAAAACAGTCTAAATCACCTGCCTCAGCTTGTGAATGGCAGACCGTAACCAAACTTAAAACTGCCAAGACGAATGCAATGAAGATCCAGGAGTATAGTGTTTCCTGGTCGTTATGTCCAAATGGATCTATGCAATGGATTATCAAACGAAAGTGATCGGGAATTTGAACGAAAAAGGGATTTGAATATGATTATAACTACAGAAAAACCAACAAATTACAACGGCTTAAATGCAAATTAAAGGAAATTAAAAAGATAAAAAATATTAAATAAACGCTATCACTATTTGCAAAATGATGTTTTTGATTTTATGTTTTTATAAAACCCGAGTTAAAATCTATGTCTGAAGTAAAAGCGTGAAACTTACACAATATTAACCCTAAAAATATGAAAATGATATTTTTACAATCCTAATGATAAAAGAAAATTTTTAGAAAAAGAAAATTATTTTTATAACTATTTAATTAATTATTATTAATTAAAAACTAATTTTAACTATTAAATATTAACCTAAAATACAAGAAAATATGAAACAAAGCTAGAAAAATAAACTTTTGACTTAGAAAAATCTAAAATAACAAAATAGAATTTTCAAAACTATTTTTGTATTTTTCTGATTATTTTTCTATTTTTTATGAATTTTAAACTATTAAAAACTAATTAAATTACTAAAAATTACAAAATAAACTATGAAAAATCTGGAAAATTACTTTTTTTACTTTTTATATTTATCCTAACTTAATAAAAATGACAAATTATTTTTTTGAACCTTTTCTTAATTATTTGTATTTAAAGCTAATTAAAAATGCTTAAAAACTAATTTAAATTAAGAAAAAGAGCAAATCAACTTAGAAAAATCTGAAAATTTCAGGAAAACTCTAAAATAATATAAGCAAGCTAGGAAAAATGGAAAAACAGGGGCTTGTGTGGAGAAAAATGAAACTGCTAAAGCAAGTGCTTATGAATAAGCACTTTAGTAAGCCAAATGAACAAGACAAGCCACCCACTGATTACAGAAGTCTAAATATGCTATAAGTACTGAAATGCAACTAAGAACAACAAGCTACAGCTACTGAATTGCAAGATATACATGATTTGATGTCATGAACTAATAAGCTAAAACGATTTCGGTAGCTACTTTGGGCATAAGCACAAGCCACACATAAAGCTAAAACTGAAAACTAAAAATTAGAACCTATCCTAGACCTGGTTGAGATCAAGTACACCAAAACTCAGACCTAGCCAAGCTCTTATGAGCCACTTGCAAGCTTACCTGCCGAGAAACCTCGGTTTATAATGACCCCCGTGGCCAGGGGCATCGACACTGAAAAGATAAGCTAGTTTGGAGCTTATACAAAAATTGTAAAATTCTACTAAAATGGTGATAAGAAAGAACACCAACTGAAGTTTATAAAGTAACAAATTTCACTTGATGTAGCTCAGAATTGAACTCATGAAAATTCCTCCTAGATGAGCCCAAAACAGATTTTTTGACAATTTGACTTTTATGATAGATTGGAAAAGTTTGACTTTCATGAAGCTTGATTCCAATTTTATGACTGATGTTGAAGTAATATGATATGATAACACTAATGCAAGCTATGTTATTGACTTCTAAACACAAAACAATGATCTGCTTATCCAAAACTCACAACAGTGAGCAGTGAGACAGATTAAGTGAAATGTTGACTTATGAACTAGCAGGCACCAAACTATTGACTGATATATGCTCAAATGAGCTTAAGAAACATGAACTAACAATAAGTATACACTAAACAAGCCTTAAGAGTAATTTAAGCTATGAACCAAACACCCCTTTCACTACTGATATGAAGATTAAAAGAGACAAACACTTTTCAAACTTGCATCAATGATCAAACTACATTCTTATATCCTAAATACAACTTAAGGAACAGATTTAAACCAGTTATAGCTAAAAATGAAGATTATACAAAGAAACCTTGAAATAACTTACAAATTGTCCTTTGCCACAATGGCATGCAACAAACAATCACAGAACCTCTATCCTAGGTATTTCCACCCAAATCATTCCAAATCAACCCATTTCCATGCTGCACCAACCCATGTCCATTTCTGAATACAAATTTGGCCCATTTTGACTTTCTTTGACCAAACTCAATATTGATTGAAACTTAAACTTAAGCTTATAAAAAGCTATGCTAAGCCCATATAAGCTTAATGGAACTGAGAAACAAGCTATTGGAAGCTTTTGTGTGAGAATTGAAAATGAAAATTCAACTGATAAGCTTTAAACAAGGAATTTTAATCATAAACTGAATTGATACTTGGAAACAAGTTATAATGATACAAATACCTTAGTTTGATACAAAGAAATAAGATATTACAGGTTTTATACTAATTTAAAGACTTTAAATTAAAAACGACATTTTAAGATAAAAATAAAACTACCAGACTCCTCATTGCTTCTTCTCTTGCTTCCTTCTTATACCCAAAGTCTTTCTCTCTCTATTCTGATTAAATCCCACCAATCCTCAGCCCTTGGATGGCTCAAAATGATCCTAGCCGTTTAAATAGATTTTGGCGCCAATTTACTTTTTATCCAATTGGGGGTTGAGTGAAAGGTTAGGGGTGCATTAAATGAAGTTTGGAAGCTTGTTGAGGTGGGGGGAGGTTGTGGAGTGGAGGAGGGGATGGGAAGATGGCTTGTTGCAGAGTTAGCGAGGTGGGAGGGTGAGACTTTGGCGGGTGTTTTGTTTTAAACCGAGGGTGGTTTTGGTTTGGGTTAAAAGGGGCTGGACCGGTGGGTTTGGGTAATATGGTATTGGGCTTGGGATTATTTTGGGCTAAGGATTAGAATTGAACCCATTTGAAACATTAAGGACTAAACATGCCAAACTGAAACTCCAGGGACCAAACTAAAAATGAACTTGCAGTCCAAGGGTTGGTTTTGACAATCTCCAAAAATCCAAGGACCAAACTTGCCATTTTGCAATTTTCCAGGGGCCATTTATGCCAATTTTCAAAGTTGAAGGACCATTCTTGTAATTTTCTCAAACTTTTGACATTTTTCACCAAAGGACTAAATTTGACAAGTTATGATTTTAAAAGGACCTTTGGTGATTTTTCTTTTGAAATTTTGATTCAGGGACTATTTTTGATAATTTTAGAAACTTGGGGGACTGAAACTGCCAATTATGCAAACTTTGCTCATTTTTCATCGGATTTTAAACATTTTGCATCACGAAACATATAAAATGACATTTTGAGATATTTTCAGTATTTTGATGCATTTCTGAGCATTTTTAGACGTTTTGCAGTTCAGATTTGACTAAAAATGATGAGTATTTACACACTCGTGTCATCAATCCCCACACTAAACTATTGCTAGTCCCTAGCAATCTTTTGAGAAAAACTTAATGGATTTGAATCTCTTTACCAAAAGCCATTACTTACGGGTAGCCAAATGTTTTCGTTCAAGTAAGAACCATGGTACACCGATAACCATGTGATTTTGAGCAAACCACCAACTTCAACCAGTTTGATTTGTCTTTACCGTACCGCACGGACTAGCCAACTCTAAGATAAATTATCAATATTATCTTTGGTGAGCTGATTACCAATTATGGTTTTCCATCTGCCTTTACCACAAGCCATAAACTTGCGGGCTAGCCAACTCTTCACTTTTAGGATATGGTGAGTTGAATACCATACAATTTTGGGCAAATTGCAAGCCGTCAACGGATTTGAGATATCTTTACCAAGAGCCGTTTGCTCCTGGATTAGCCAATCCTTTTGTTTATTAGACAAGGCGGACTGATAACCAAATGAGTAAGTGTAGAACACTTACTCCAAAAAATTGGCCAAAAGCGGGGGAATTGGGTGGAATAATTACATGATAAAATTCGTGAGAATTCCCCCCCACACTTAGAAATGAATATTGCCCTCAATATTCAAAGAACCGGCGGTTATGCCGAAACAAAGAACGTAAAAGAGAAATACTACGACCATTATTTGGAATTTTTTTTTTTTTTTTTTTTTAGAACTTATATACACAACATGTGGGGGCAAACCCATTGCACTAGGGTGGTAGAAAGCAGAAAGAAGTCAGAAATACGGGTGAAAACCCATATAGTGTGCTATTGTTTTTGATTCCGAATCGCTAGCTTGACTCGACTCCGTATTCATTTGTTCATGGGGAAAGTAACGTGGAAAACCAATCTCGTCGACTTTCGTTCACAATGTTAATAAACATATGAACATCGAAAAGTTCCACACCGAGGCGAGATACAACCGGTATTGTAAATAGTAGAAACTATAAGGGATGATACGGGGTCAAAGATGGTGTCCTCATTCAGAAAGAAAAGGGAAAGAGCAACCACATCTGTGAAGAATGGAATAAAGGCGCGTACATGAGAATGCAAGTCCATTCCTCATCAGAAAGAAGCAAATCACCATTTTTGACATTTTTAAGCTTAAACTTGAAGCTTATATGGCGATTGTCGATGATGTCCGGAGGTAGGGTGGGAAGCGGTTCTTCAATCAAAGATTTTCGGAAAAAGGATGTCTCCCTCTGGATCAAAGTAAGTATTGTCAATTCCCGTTGGAATTGACTCATCACTAAGAAATGCATCGACTTCATTCCAAAAGTTGTCATCTTCCTCATCAGGAGTGAGAGAAAGGATGGAAGAGTCGGGAATAAGACTAGAGGATGATGGATCATTTTTTAGCAATTCATCAATGGGAAGAATGTCTCCCATTGGATCACAATCATCATCCAATTGATGATGGCCCGAAGAGAGTTTGGTTTCATCCACAGACTTAACAATCTCGATGCGACAAACTGATTCAGGAGGTGGGACAAGTGGTGTGCTCTTAGAGCTAGCAGTTTCCACCACTTCCGATGAAATCTCCGATTCTAGATCATCATCATCATCAAGAACACTCTTGACTTCCACTGGTACGACTTTCAAACCATTTGTTTGAACCAGGGGTAATTTTCAAAGTTTGAGCTCAGCCGCGTTTTTGAAAACTCCTCTTAACCGTGAAATTTGAGAGTGTTGCATTGATTCTTTTAGATTTTTGATCAATTGTGGCAACACTCTGTTTGTACAAAGGTTTGGAGTTCTGGTTGATATTTAACGTGAGCTCTTCGTTGTCAACCCGAATGGTCAACTCTTCAAAGAAACACATCAATCGAGCACGACTCGGTTTCAAGAAAGCTCTCCCTAAGATGAGGGGAACTCTAGGATCTGCATCGAAGTCTACTACAACAAAGTCGGTAGGAAAGTGAAACTTTCCCACTTTCATCACGACATCCTCGGCTATCCCAAGTGGAGTAGTTTTGAGTACGATCCGCTAGCTCGAGTGTCATACAAGTGGATGTAAGTTTAGGAAGAGACAGTTTCTCCACATGCGAGAGTGGCATGAGGATAATGCTAGCGCCAAGATCGGCCAAGGCGGAGCATTGAAACATCCCCAATCACACGGGATTAAAACACGCCGGGTCTTCAAGCTTTTTAGGAAGCTTCTTGAGAAGGACCGCTGAGCATTGCTCATTGAGAGGAGTTTTAGCCATCTCAGATAGCTTATCTTTGTTGGTGAGTAAGCCTTTAAGCGTGGATGCAAATTTAGGCATTAGAGCGAGAGCATCAACGAAGCTTATATCAAAGTGAAGCTCATTGAAGATTTGGAAAAAATTTTCCATTTGCTCTTTGTTTTGTCTTTGAGCTTCTCATCATTCATTCTTGATGGGTAAGGAAGCTGACTAGACTTTTGAGCCGGGATGGAAGTATTTTTCGGCTCAGAATTTTCTTCGAACCGGGTTCGGACTTAAAACGGACTACGAAGGTGGGGCGTGTCGCTTGACCGTGGGCTTGAGAATTGCACCTTGTGCAGTTTGTATCCTTGGTAACTTGACTCATTGCCACGAGGAGGATGGGGCATCGGTCGAAGGTCCATTGTGCATCTTACCACTACGAGTGGTGACGGATTTCAACTCGGCATTTGGATTGGGAATAGTATTGCTTGGGAGTCCTCCAGAAGATGATGAAGCTTTGTTCATATTCATGTTCATGAAACCGCTCATCATATTCTTTAACTCATTTGTCTGCCGAGACAATGTGGTATCAATTTCCTTTTTTAGCTCACCTCTCATGTTATTGATCGAGTTTGCATTGAGCGTATGTTTGACTCGGTCATTTTCATGAAGTCATTTGGTATGGGAGCTTGAGGAGGTTGTTGATAACTTTGATGATTAGGAGCTTGATATGGTTGGTTGAAATTGTTCTGGTTTTGATTGAAATTTTGAGAGTTATTGAAGTTGTGTCCTTGATTCGGAACAAAGCGATTTTGATTGCCATGGTTTGATTGCCATGGTTTTGCACGGAGGAAAACGGTGGTGTCATACCGCTAGGTGCACGGTAGTGAGGATCATCTTGTGGTCGGTATTGATTGTGGTTTACGAGCTCACGGGAGCTTGGTAAAAGAAGCATCGGTTGCTTGACAATCATATACGCGTGTGGACCACTACAAATTTCACACACCTTGTTTATGGCTTTGATTGGTTCCGGCTTATGAATTTCGCTTTTGATTTCCTTTACCTCTTTTATCATACAATGGATCATGTCCGTTAGAGCGGCTATTGGAGCTACTAACTCGGAAGAGTTCTTGGATGAAGAAGCGGAGTGTTGAACATTGACTTTGTTACGAGAAATAGGAACTTTTGATTTACTCTCGCAAATTTCAAGCACATCTTTAGGTCTACGATTCAAGATATTGCCACCCGCGGATGCGTTCAAAGAATCTTGATCGTTACCGTTCAACCCATTATAAAAGATATTAACTTGTTGAAGCTCAGTGAATTCATGATGGGGGCATTTCCTGAGGAGATCTTTGAATCTCTCCCATGCCTCTCCAAAATTTTCATCGAAATTTTGACGAAATCTAGAAATTTCATTTTTAAGATTAGTCGTCTTTGATGGAGGAAAGAAATAATTAACAAACTTTTGAACAAGATCCTCCCAAGTTTAGATGGATCGAGGGTTCTTTTTCGGCCAAATCGGTGTCCCCTCAAGTGAGAATGGAAAAAGCATCAACTTGATTACTTTTTGTGGAACATCCTTGAAAGTGATAGTTGAAGTCAACTTGTTAAACCAACGGATGTGTGCATACGGGTCTTCACGATCGGACCCGCGGAATTGATTTGTAGACACAAGTTGGATCAAATGTGTCTTCAATTCGAAGTGATCGGAATTGATTCTTGGTAAAGCGATGGCATCTCCATAACCCTCGGTGGGTGCTTGGAGCATTTCCGCCATGGCACGCGTTAAATACGCCATATTGTTGCTTGAAATAGTACGAATCTCGGGTTCGACTATTTGGAAACTGCGTACGAGCGTCTTCTTGGAATTTACGCTAGATCCGCAAATGACTCAATGATCTAGAAGAACGAGTGCGCATGCACTAGAGTTAACTCTAAGGACTCTCAGAGTTAAGGAGAGAAATGGAATTATGAAGATATTTATAAAAATGGGGTGTGAGAAGAATCTTTTGGGTTTTCTGGTTATGATAAGTATATATAACAACAAAATCAATTAACACAAAATCGAGGCAAAACAACAGTGAACTTAACCAATAATCACAATATGAATGGCTTCTTTGAAAAAGGTACACCAATCACAAGGACACAAAGGCAAGTTTTGAATCTTTAGTTCGGGAACTTATTATGGTCGCACCCAGTTAGGTAGTGCCTTTGCCTTGGTTTCGGTGGTAAGATTTTATGTTATTATTATTAAGAAAACGACAAATCTTTTTGTATTTTTTTATATTTGATACATATATAGAAACAAAAGGAAAAATATTTTTGTGTTTTATACGTTTTTTGGATGTTTTTGGGTTTTTGGGATTTTTATAAGAAAATATGGATATATATATATATAGATGATGGATGATATGAACAAATGAGTGAGTATTCAAACAACTAATCTGCTAGACGTAAGACAATTAGCACGGCTCCCGTGGCCAAAATTTGATGCGTGCAAGCGGTCAAGCTAAATCACTCAAGCCGCCACTTGTGAATGGCGGACCGTAACGACTTAAAAGCGCCTAAGCACGAATGCAATGAAGATCTGGGGAGTATAGTGTTTCCCGAGTCGTTATGTCCCAAGGTATCTGCAATGGATTATCAAACGTAAAGTGATCGAGGAATTTGAACGAAAAAGGGATTTGAATATGATTATAACTACAGAAAAACCAACAAATTACAACGGCTTAAATGCAAATTAAAGGAAATTAAAAAGATAAAAAATATTAAATAAACGCTATCACTATTTGCAAAATGATGTTTTTGATTTTATGTTTTTATAAAACTGAGTTAAAATCTACGTAACGTACAAGTAAAAACGTGAAACTTACACAATATTAACCCTAAAAATATGAAAATGATATTTTTACAATCCTAATGATAAAAGAAAATTTTTAGAAAAAGAAAATTATTTTATAACTATTTAATTAATTATTATTAATTAAAAACTAATTTTAACTATTAAATATTAACCTAAAATACAAGAAAATATGAAACAAAGCTAGAAAAATAAAATTTTGACTTAGAAAAATCTAAAATAACAAAATATAATTTTCAAAACTATTTTTGTATTTTTCTGATTATTTTTCTATTTTTTATGAATTTTAAACTATTAAAAACTAATTAAATTACTAAAAATTACAAAATAAACTATGAAAAATCTGGAAAATTACTTTTTACTTTTTATATTTATCTTAACTTAATAAAAATGAAAAATTATTTTTTTGAACCTTTTCTTAATTATTTGTATTTAATGCTAATTAAAAAGTACTTAAAAACTAGTTTAAATTAAGAAAAATAGCAAATCAACTTAGAAAAATCTGAAAATTTCAGGAAAACTCTAAAATAATATAAGGAAGCTAGGAAAAATGGAAAAACAGGGGCTTGTGTGGAGAAAAATGAAACTGCTAAAGCAAGTGCTTATGAATAAGCACTTTAGTAAGCCAAATGAACAAGACAAGCCACCGATTCTGAAGTCTAAATATGCTATAAGTACTGAAATGCAACTAAGAACAACAAGCTACAGCTACTGAATTGCAAGATAACTGATTTGATGTCATGAACTAATAAGCTAAAAGCAGATTTGAGTAGCTACTTTGGGCATAAGCCTGAAGCCACACATAAAGCTAAACGAAAACTAAAAATTAGAACCTATCCTAGACCTGGTTGAGATCAAGTACACCAAAACTCAGACCTAGCCAAGCTCTTATGAGCCCTGTGCAAGCTTGCACAAACGAGGAAACCTCAGTTTATAATGACCCACTGTGAATGGGGGCATCGACACCAAAAGATAAGCTAGTTTGGAGCTTATACAAAAATTGTAAAATTCTACTAAAATGGTGATAAGAAAGAACACCAACTGAAGTTTATAAAGTAACAAATTTCACTTGATGTAGCTCAGAATTGAACTCATGAAAATTCCTCCTAGATGAGCCCAAAACAGATTTTTTGACAATTTGACTTTTATGATAGATTGGAAAAGTTTGACTTTCATGAGCTTGATTCCAATTTTATGACTGATGTTGAAGTAATATGATATGATAACACTAATGCAAGCTATGTTATTGACTTCTAAACACAAAACAATGATCTGCTTATCCAAAACTCACAACAGTGAGCAGTGAGACAGATTAAGTGAAATGTTGACTTATGAACTAGCAGGCACCAAACTATTGACTGATATATGCTCAAATGAGCTTAAGAAACATGAACTAACAATAAGTATACACTAAACAAGCCTTAAGAGTAATTTAAGCTATGAACCAAACACCCCTTTCACTACTGATATGAAGATTAAAAGAGACAAACACTTTTCAAACTTGCATCAATGATCAAACTACATTCTTATATCCTAAATACAACTTAAGGAACAGATTTAAACCAGTTATAGCTAAAAATGAAGATTATACAAAGAAACCTTGAAATAACTTACAAATTGTCCTTTGCCACAATGGCATGCAACAAACAATCACAGAACCTCTATCCTAAGTATTTCCACCTAAATCATTCCAAATCAACCCATTTCCATGCTGCACCAACCCATGTCCATTTCTGAATACAAATTTGGCCCATTTTGACTTTCTTTGACCAAACTCAATATTGATTGAAACTTAAACTTAAGCTTATAAAAAGCTATGCTAAGCCCATATAAGCAATGGGCTGAAACAAGCTATTGGAAGCTTTTGTGTGAGAATTGAAAATGAAAAATTCAACATGAAGCTTTAAACAAGGAATTTTAATCATAAAATGAATTGATACTTGGAAACAAGTTATAATGATACAAATACCTTAGTTTGATACAAAGAAATAAGATATTACAGGTTTTATACTAATTTAAAGACTTTAAATTAAAAACGACATTTTAAGATAAAAATAAAACTACCAGACTCTCCCTTGCTTCTTCTCTTGCTTCCTTCTTATACCCAAAGTCTTTCTCTCTCTATTCTGATTAAATCCCACCAATCCTCAGCCCTTCGATGGCTCAAAATGATCCTAGCCGTTTAAATAGATTTTGGCGCCAATTTACTTTTTATCCAATTGGGGGTTGAGTGAAAGGTTAGGGGTGCATTAAATGAAGTTTGGAAGCTTGTTGAGGTGGGGGGGACAGGTTTGAGTGGAGTTGAGGAGGGGGGATGGGAAGATGGCTTGTTGCAGGTTAGCAGGTGGGAGGGTGAGACTTTGGCGGGTGGTTTTGTTTTAAACCAGGGGTGGTTTTGGTTTCGGGTTAAAAGGGGACTGGACCGGGTTTGGGTAATATGGTATTGGGCTTGGGATTATTTTGGGCTAAGGATTAGAATTGAACCCATTTGAAACATTAAGGACTAAACATGCCAAACTGAAACTCCAGGGACCAAACTGAAAATGAACTTGCAGTCCAAGGGTTGGTTTTGACAATCTCCAAAAATCCAAGGACCAAACTTGCCATTTTGCAATTTTCCAGGGGCCATTTCTGCCAATTTTCAAAGTTGAAGGACCATTCTTGTAATTTTCTCAAACTTTTGACATTTTTCACCAAAGGACTAAATTTGACAAGTTATGATTTTAAAAGGACCTTTGGTGATTTTTCTTTTGAAATTTTGATTCAGGGACTATTTTTGATAATTTTAGAAACTTGGGGAATGAAGCGCCAATTATGCAAACTTTGCTCATTTTCATCTGATTTTAAACATTTTGCATCTGAAACATATAAAATGCAATTTTGGAATATTTTCAGTATTTTGATGCATTTCTGAGCATTTTTAGACGTTTTGCAGTTCAGATTTGACTAAAAATGATGAGTATTTACACACTCATCATCGCACCAATGGGCATTATGCCTCCTCTTGTCCATCCCTTCATACTTATGCCTCAAGTGCTGCTACTTCAGATGTAAATTTAGCACAAGCCCTCACCTCTCAGTGCCATGTTACTCAAGGACACCCGGATTGGTACGTAGATTCAGGTGCCACGACTCACATGACCTCATCTCCAGACAATGTCTCGAACTCGGCTCCACATTAGGGTAATATGCGTGTTTTTTTCGGTAATGGTGATGCTTTACCTGTTTCTCATATTGGTCGATCTATGGTTTCAAATAAAATATTGCTTCGTGATGTTTTGGTCATTCCTAAATTAACCAAAAATCTCCTGTCCATAAGCAAACTTACCATGGATCATCCGGTTGATGTTATTTTCTCTCAACCATTTTTTAATATTCAGGACAGGGAAACCAAACAGGTGATCGCACAAGGACTATGTGAAGATGGGCTTTATGTGCTTCGGGATACTCCAATGGCCTTGGCGGCAACTGTTGGTGTCTCAAGACAAGCTTCTTTTGAATTATGGCATAATCGTTTAGGACATGTTTCTTTTGATGTTATTTCAACTTTAAACAAATTGGGTGTTTTACATGTTACTTCTGTACTACGTAAACCAATTATTTGCAAGCCTTGTCAACTTTCCAAAAGCCAACGTTTACCTTATGAGCTTAATGCTAAACAATCTTTATATCCATTAGATTTAATTCATTGTGACTTATGGGGTCCTGCACTTGTTTCATCAAATGGTTACTTATACTATGTCATATTTGTTGATGATTATTCCCGTTTCACATGGTTTTATCCCTTAAAAACCAAGACTGGCTTCTATACAATTTAATCTGCGTTTATTAAACTTGTACCTTCAGTTTTCTAGGAAAATTAAAGTTTTTCAAAGTGATGGAGGCACAGAATTTGTGAATCACACTGTTCAGAAAATCTTTGAAGAAAATGGCACACTTCACCGATTATCATGTCCTTACACACCTCAACAAAGCGAGGCGTCTTTGGCGTAAACATCGGCATCTTGTTGAAACTGGGTTGGCTATGATATTTCATGCTCATGTTCCGGCATCTTATTGGGTAGATGCATTTAGTTCAGCCACGTACATCATAAATTGATTACCTACTAAACTTATTGGTAATCACTCTCCTTTTGAATTATTATAATCACGGCTGCCAAACTACACAAATTTTCGTGCTTTTGGATGTCTTGTCTACCCATATCTACGTGATTATTCAACTCATAAGTTGGCTCCAAGAAGTATAACTTGTGTTTTTATTGGTTACAACCCTCAATATAAAGGTTACAAATGCCTTGATCCGGCTTCGTCTCGTATATATATTACCCGGAATGCAAGGTTTGATGAGGTAATTTTTCCCTTTGCAAGCACTGCTAATCCTAATGCTCTCTCTACACTTCAGCTGTGCACTTTTCTAGAAGATGGGCCGCCCATATCAAATGCTCCAGTTGATGACTCTCGGCCCACCGATGCTAGAACCACATCTTTGAGTCCTTGTAGGTTGTGCCCCGTACCAACAGCAGCCCGTGATGTCGAACCGATCCATGAATCTGATTCACCTCGCCATCATCGTCTTCATCGATGATGACAACCCACCATCGAGACAATGATGACACTTCTCCTACCGAGCCTCGTCTTTCCACCAAATGCGACTCGTTCTAAATCGGAATTTTCAAGACAAAGCACTCTCGGTTTTATATCTCTTACATCTAAATGCTTTACACTCGCTCTATTTTCTCTTGCTCAACCCAGAAGGATTCAAATCCGCGGCTAAACATCCTCGATGGATGGCTGCCATGCATGATGAAATGGAGGCTTTAAAACAAAATCATACTTGGACCCTTGTACCACATCCATCTGCCTCTAATATTGTTGGTTCCAAATGGGTTTATCGAATAAAATATCATGTTGATGGCTCGGTTGAACGGTTTAAAGGGCGTCTTGTGGCTCAGGGTTTTAATCAAATACCGGGTCTTGACTATTCCCAAATGTTCAGTCCAGTTGTTAAAGCCTCCACTGTGCGAATTGTTCTATCTTTGGTTGTTCTTCATCGTTGGCGTCTACATCAGTTAGATGTCAAAAATGCGTTTTTACATGGACACCTCAACGAGACCGTTTACATAGAGCAACCACCCGGGTTCATTGATCCTCAATTTCCAAATCATGTATGCAAATTATCCAAGGCACTTTATGGTTTAAAGCAAGCTCCACGCTCTTGGTTTCATCGACTTAGTTCTTTCTTACTTAGTCATGGTTGTGTGTGTAGTCGAGCAGATACTTGTTTATTTGTTTTCACTAAAGACTCTTGCATCATGTATCTTCTTGTTTATGTTGATGACTTAATCCTCACTGGAAACAATGAATCCTTGCTCGCCTCCTTTACTACTCGCCTTAATCGGGAGTTTGCCATAAAAGACCTTGGTGACCTTAGCTATTTTCTTGGCCTTGAAGTAAGCTACACTGATGATGGGCTTTTCCTTAGTCAAGCAAAATATGCCACAAATGTTCTTACTCGGGCTAAATTGCTGGATTCAAAATGTCTGCTCCCTTGGCCGCTAATGAGGTGTTTCTGTCATGTGGATCTCTTTTCGCTGCTCCTACCCTTTACAGATCTCTAGTGGGAGCTTTGAAAATACCTGACTATCACTAGGCCTGATTTATCTTATGCGGTAAATCAAGCTAGTCAGTTCCTTCATGCACCAACCGATGCTCATTTTCAATCCGTCAAACGCATTCTACGATATGTCAAGGGTACTGTACGAAAGTATCAACAACAACAAGTAAACTGAAGAACTTTTATTCAAACCTAAGCCTCAATAGTGAAGCTTAGATTATATCAATAATAGTATCCAAAATGTTACAAGGTTAGATTAATGTCAATGAGACAATAATCATACAAATACAAAGAAGAGAAAAGATCAGTGAAATGATTAAAGAGAAGAGAAGAGTGTGTGAGAAAATGACGCACACACAAGTGCTTCTAACCCTAGATTAAGGGACTTATTAAATAGGAGATTAAGTTACACTAAGACCCTCTAACGGCTATAAATGACTCATCAGCAGAAATGAGAATAGCTTCAGCAGAAACGAGCATCTTGGAACTTTAAACCTTTTATTCTTTGTCCATGATTAACCCCCTGTAATAATTACGCTTGAACATAACTTGAAGACCATTAGCAATTGATAGAATGACATGTTTGCCACAGATTAATACCCCAAAATTTAACATTCCCCTTAATCTGATGAGCAAACATATCAAACAATATCAATTTTCACACAAGAATTTATCTTGATAAACAGGGGAGGTTTTAGTAAGTATGTCTGCAGTTTGGTTTGAAGAGCCAATCTTTTTGACACTTATAACACCTCTTGCAATTTTTTCCCCGATGAAGTGGACATCAATTTCAAAGTGTTTTGATCTTTCATGGAATACAGGATTGACACAAGTTGTAAAGCGATTTGTTATCACAAAAAAGATTAACAGGAAGATTGATATCAACTTTTAGATCCTTTAAGATTTTTTGAATCCAAATGATTTCACAGCAAGCAAGATAAACATAGATCTATACTCTGCTTCTGTGGAAGATTTTGAAAGAGTGTTTTGTTTTTACTTTTCCATGAGATCAAACAATCATTAAAGAAAACACAATAACATGTGAGATTTTACTGGTTTTCTTGCATTTGGCCCAATCTGCATCACTATATCCTTCAAGATGATTTTCGAGTTCTTTGAAATTGTACCTTAGACCTTTCACCGGAGCTCCTTTTAGATATCTCAGAACATTGAGGGCACATTCTAGATGAGATTTTAATGGAGAGTGCATATATTGTGCCAGACAATGAACTGAGTATGAGATGTCAGGTCTTGTATGGGTGAGATAGATAAGTTTCCCAAGTAACTTCGATAACCCGTGATGTTGACAAGAAGGGGATCATCAGCAGTGGGAATGTATGGAAGGACAGAGTTGGGTTCCATAGGAGTAGACACAGGTTTGCACCCAAGAAGACCAAATTATTTGAGGAGTTCTAGACAGTATTTTCTTTGGGAGAGACAAATGTCATTCCTAGTTTTTAAAACCTCAATACCAAGAAAGTATTTTAAGTTCCCCAAGTCTTTGATATGAAATTTTGATTTTAGAAACTCTTTGAATAGGTTTATCTCATCAATACTGTTTCTAGTGAGGACTATATCATCCACATAAACAAGCAGAGCAATAAACTTGTTATTCACTGTTTTGGTGAACAGGGAATGATCATTGACAGATTGAACAAAATTATTTTCCTTTAAAACACTGACAAGTTTTTCATTCCATTTCCTGGGAGCTTGTTTTTGGCCGTATAGGGATTTGACAAGTTTGCAAACTTTATTTTTATTGTTCTCATTACAGAATCCCTTAGGGATGGTCATATAGATATCTTCATCAAGATCTCCATACAAGAAAGCATTGTTAACATCAAGTTGGAAAAGATGCCATTTGTTTTTCACAGCTAAAGCAATAAGACATCTAACAGTAGACATTTTCACAACAGGAGAAAAGGTTTCATCATAGTCTATTCCTTCCCTTTGATTATAACCTTTAACAACTAATCTAGCCTTGTATCTATCAACTTCACCATTGGCTTTATATTTGATTTTAAAGATCCATTTGTAACCAATGGGAGTTCTATTAGGTGGGAGATCGGTTATATCCCAAGCATGATTTTCATTTAAGGCCTCAATTTCAGAGTTCATAGCATCAACCCAATTACTATCAAGGATAGCTTCTTCATAGCAGGTAGGTTCAATACTTTTATTAAGACTAGAAGCAAAGCAGTAATTATCTTTGTTTAAATTAGAATAATTAACAACATTTTCAACACCATATTTGACTTTCCCTTCTACAATAAAGTCATTAAGATTACTTGGCAACTTAGAAACTTTGGTTGACCTTCTAACATAGTGGGCGGCAAGCCTCTTTCTTGTTCAGCAGAATCGGGTGATGTATCGGCATAATCAGAAGATGCATCAGCAGGATGTGATTCATGTGATATGGTGCCCTCAGGGTGTGTATTATCATCTATAGATGTTGCAACCGGTTCATCAATCCTAGAAGGATGACTTACCACAGTGCCATCATCATAGGATGTCACTCTCCCTTCATCATTGGGACTTATTTGTGAGTCAAAGAAATTTTGTGATTTAAATCTTTAGGCACATAAGTTTCAACAAAAGGTTTTGACAAAGAATTTTTCATTTTGAAGGGAAAAACAGTTTCATAAAATTTGACATCTCTGGAATAAAAAATATTTTTTGTTTCTAAGCTCAAGAGTTTGTAACCTTTTTCTCATTTGAATAGCCAATAAAGACACTTTTTAGGACCTACTACCAAATTTATCGAGATGTTGAGAATGGTGGCATAGCATAGCGCTAAAGACTCTAAGGAGAAAGAGTGAAGGGTCATGCCCATACACAAGGAAGAAGGGAGACTTGCCAGACAACACAGAAGAGGGTAACCTGTTTATGACATAAGCAGCAGTTAGAACACATTCAGGCAAAAAATATAGAGGTAATTCCCCCTGAAACATAAGGGATCTAGCCACATTAAGGAGATGCCTATGTTTCCTTTCTGCAATACCATTTTGTTGAGGTGTGTAAACACAAGAGGTTTGATGTAAAATTCCCTTTTCATGAAAGAAGTGTTGAAGTTTGTTATTGACAAATTATGTCCCATTGTCACTTCTGAATTTCTTAACATTGTGTTCAAATTGATTTGATAGCATATGAGTAAAGTTAACAATGGAAACATAAACATCATCCTTTCCCTTAAGCATATAAACCCAGACTGCCCTAGAATAGTCATCAACAATGGTCAAAAAATATTTGTAACCATCTCTGCTTGTGACTTTATATGGTCCCCATACATCTAGATGAACTAGTTGACCAATTTTAGTTGATTTATGTTCACTTAAAGGAAATGGTTCCCTAGTTTGTTTAGCTTTATTGCAAGTATCACAAAGATGGTCAGATTCGGAGGTTCCATCAAGATTAAGTGTGGACTTAAGTATATGTAGGACTTGGTCGGAGGATGACCAAGTCTTTGATGCCAGAGATTTCTAGAAACATGACAAACAATGCAGTTATTAGAAGCAATCTTACATGTGGAATCAATATCAAACATATATAACCTATTGCATTGTTTACCAATCCCCACAATCCTTTTTTGATGTAAATCCTGTATATAGCAGTTAGATTCATTAAAGCCAACAAACATTTTATTGTCTCTAGCAATCTTATGAACAGTACAGCATGACATTGTACTCAGGAACAACCAGAACATCAAAAAGAGTTAGGTCATTATTGACTTTTAAATCACCAATTTTAGTAATTAAGGCCTGAGTACCATTGGGATGACCAACGGTTAGACCAAGATTTGAAATATCAACAACATTAATTAAAAATTTTGCAGAAACAGTCATGTGCTGATTTGCACCAGAGTCAACAATCCAACCAAGACTTATGTTTCCAGATAAGGTTTTAGTGTTGTTGTTAAAGAATTTATCAAAGTTTATATTAAACTTGACACTGCCATTAAAGAATGTTCCTGAAAAATTTTTACCTGCTACGTTGGCATTAGCAGAAGACACATTGTTGTCATTAGCAGACTCATAAGTCTGGAGAGCTGTTCATTAGACAAAGAGACAAGAGAGTTGTTAGTTCCATTATTAGTGGAAAGATTAGTGTCAGCAGAAACATTGTTACTGCTGAAGGGTTTGGAATTAAAATTCCTTTTAACATATCCAAGTGGATAACCAATCAGATCATAACATCTATCTACAGTGTGACCGGTTTTTGCAGGTTAGTACATTTGAGATTCATGTTTGGTCCTCTGTTGTTTGAGCTGTTACCGGCATTAAAACCAGAACTTTTAAAATTGTTGTTGTTAAATCCTTTTTTGTTATCAAAAAATTTTCCACCATCGAAGTTTTTGCGGCAAAAGGCTGTAGCATTGGGTTTAGCAGAGCTATTCCCAGACGAAACATTTCTGTGAGATTCTTCTCCAGAGACAACAGAGAAAGCAGTTTTGACATTGGGCAAAGGATCCCTGGTTAAAATATTGCTTCTGATGGGAACATAGGAGTCATCAAGACCCATAAGAAATTGCATTAACTTGATTAGTTGATTGTGTTTTTCAAAATGTTTTGCAGCCTCACAAGTGCAAGGAGGCAAGCTAATCATACAATCAAATTGTTTCCATAAAGAGTTAAGGTTGTTATAGTAATCAGCAAGAGAGGACACACTTTGACTAAGAGAGTTTATATTTTTATGTAAATTAAAGATAGCCGAACCATCAACCTTATCATAGGTATCTTTAAGGTCATTCCACATTTCATAAGCAGTTTTAGCATATATAGCAACAGCAAATAGTTCAGGGCTGAGAGAGTTAAGAATCCAAGTAACCACAACAGAGTTACAAGTATCCCATTGATTAGCAAGACTAGGGTTTGAATCATCTCTTATGCAAGTACCATCAATAAACCCTAACTTATTATGGTTCCTTAAGGCAAAGGTCATGGCCATGTTCCATATTTTGTAATTTTCAGTTCCAGTGAGTTTGATAGTAATAATGGGTGTACCATTTGTGTTATTGGGGTGTAAATACAAAGCATCACCAAAGGTTAAGCTTTTCTCAGTGGAAGAGCCACCACCAATATTATCATCACCAATAGCCATAGTACAAACAATAAGACAGACAGATAAGATAAGATAAACAAGGCACAGACATAAATAAAGACAAGAGCAGATAGACAGATAAAGAAATAAATAAGACTTTGTAATTAAGAAACAACAAGCACTAAGCCTGTGAACTGGGGTAAACCAGGAGGCGGTATTCATACCACTCAGAGGTGGCAGATCAAGATGTTAGTCTACCCATTTGCACCCACAAAGACTTAAGTACTGTTTGTTTGAAGAAGAGATTAGACTTAGACTTACGAGCAATATGCACGAAAAGAACAAATCACAATAAGAAATAACCAGTGATTATGCCAATAGCAATAACCACAAACCACCAAGTTGTTGCTGAAGAGATGTCCCCAAGTTTCCACAAAGAAACCCTTGGATGTAGAATCAATAATTATGAGCCTGAAGCTCTGATACCATGTACGAAAGTATGAACAACAACAAGTAAACTGAAGAACTTTTATTCAAACCTAAGCCTCAATAGTCGGCTTAGATTATATCAACAATAGTATCCAAAATGTTACAAGGTTAGATTAATGTCAATGAGACAATAATCATACAAATACAAAGAAGAGACAAGATTAGTGAAATGATCAAAGAGAAGAGAAGAGTGTGTGAGAAAATGACTGCACACACCAGTGCTTCTAACCCTAGATTAAGGGACTTATTAAATAGGAGATTAAGTTACACTAAGACCCCTCTAACGGCTATAAATGACTCATCAGCAGAAATGAGAATAGCTTCAGCAGAAACGAGCATCTTGGAACTTTAAACCTTTTATTCTTTGTCCATGATTAACCCCTGTAATAATCCTGCACTGAACATAACTTGAAAGCCATTAGCAATTGATAGAATGACATGTTTGCCACAGATTAATACCCCAAAATTTGACAGGTACAATTTCCTATGGTCTTAGTTTCCGGCGACCACATTCCAACTTCATCTTGGGCTACTCGGATGCTGATTGAGCTCGTTGTATCGAAACTCGTCGGTCTACTTATGGATATTCCATATTTCTTGGAGGCAACTTAGTATCTTGGAGTGCCAAGAAACAACCAACTGTTTCTCGGTCTAGTTGCGAATCAGAATACCGTGCCATGGCAAATACTGCTGCAGAAATTGTTTGGATTACACATTTGCTTTGAGAACTTCATGCTCTACCACCTGATCGACCGACACTTTTGTGTGACAATAAAAGTGCTTTGTTTATGTCTCAAAATCTAGTTTCTCACAAACGTGCCTAACACATCGATCTGGATTATCACTTCGTTCGAGAACTTGTTGCATCCGGTAAGCTCTATACCAAGTTTATACCAACCAAGCTTCAAGTGGTAGACACTTTTACAAAAAGTCTTCCGCGACCTCAATTTGAATACTTTCAGTCTCTGCTACGACTTGGTCCACCACCTATTCGCTTGAGGGGGGATATTAGATAATATCAACTAAATGTATTTGTACTTGTCACTCCACAATTTTAGGAGTTGATATATTTTGCATCTTGTATCATTGTTATTATAAATAGAGATACATCACACCATTAGATGTGTGGTTAAATAAATATCTCTTATACCTATGCTATTTCTTCAGTTCCGGATTGATCATATTTGAAACCGATTAGGAGATCAACAACCAGCCATACAAGATCCATTACGAGGCATATAACTACTCTTCATTTCAGGAGCTTAACGTAAATGACTGGAAATTACATTAGACATATGAGAAACTCAAACAAGACTAGAATACAATACAAGTTCAATTTCCAGACCAAGTGATCAAAGAAGTACAAACTTATCAACACAACAAAGGCACTGCACTTTCACTCTTGCTTCTCCAATTCTCCCTTCTCTCTATGATCGCCTACAGATGAAAATGTTCCATGTTCATGAACCAACTTACACTTGCTAAAAATGAGTGATTTGATCACTGTATGCGACGAGAATAAAAAAACAAATTGCAATTTCAGTTTGGGTTTTATTTGATCTCAAATGGGTCAAAGGAATTCAGATAAACAGGAGGTGAATAGCCTAACGAATTAATGGTCACCTGAATGTCGATTTTAATGCTTACATCAAAAAATTTATAAGCACATTAACTCGTTACAGAATATAAGATGGACATGGAAGTGTTTGCGGGTCAACCTAAACCCGTCTCATTTTGACACATACTAAAAACTGACCACCAACCATCGACGGCGGTGGTGGGTGGGTATTGTGGTGATAGCGGCCGTGAGTTGGGTTGGTAATGACGACGGTGTTGGTTAAGTCACCGTGTTGGGTGTCGATGGGGTACATTTGGTTAAAATAATGATGGTTGGGGTTGGTGATGTTGCTGCTGGTGGTATTGGTGGGTGGGTGTGAGTGGTGGCGATGGTGGTTGGTGATGGGTGGGTTTAGTGGTTCGCGGCGGTACTGCGGTTGGTGGTGGAGATGGTGCTTATTAGTTGCGGTGGACTTAAAATGTAAAAACATAATAGATGATTGTTAAGTATATGACGAACATACCCCAATTGGCCAAAATTTTTTATGCCAAAACAACGTGTGATACCTTAATTAAAAAGAGCAATGATATGGAGGCCTAACATATATGCCTAAACTCATGCCTAATCCATTAACAATTTGACACATCACTCATACATTTTCTCTCTCTAAATCTTCACTTTTGATTTTTCCACTTGTCATCATCTTATTGTTAGGCATGTTTTTAGTAATGCATTTTAGGCATGACAATTATTTTCCAATTAGAAATAACTCATAACTTGAGTATTTTTTTGTGCATTTGCCCTTTAAAATTTAACTCCAAAAATAGTAAACTTTTAGTCGCGCAAACTACCTCCTAAACGATCTGCATTAATTCTTGGTTTTTATAAGTCTTATTACAATGAAATATCTGTTTTTTTTTTTTGTAATCATGGTTTCCGACATTTTACACGACTAATCATGGGGTTTGAACTTACCGCCACACATACTTAAATCGGGTAAAGTCCCTTTATCTTTTCAGGAGGTTGGCGTTGATACTTCAGGGTTGTCTAGGCTACCCATGAATGGTTAGCGAAATATCTTCTTAACATATATATAACATATTTTATTCACTAAGAGTCATTAAAATCCGTCTGCATGTGACGTTTATTATGTGGCTAAGATATTAATCTAACGAGACGTGATGCGAGCCTCATAGGGGGCGTCAAATATTAGATATTTCAGTGAGATAATTTTAGTTCCTCTAACGAAATGTGGTGACGGTTCAAAAAATAAAAGAGTCGTTATGGGCAAAGGTTATAAAAGGGCTAAAGGTTATAAAAGGTATATATGGAGAAAACGATTTTACATGTAGGAATAGGCGCTCAAGAAACAATTTAGAACGAGTGGGTGTTTAAGAAAGTCAGCGTCTTCATTTGGAGAGCTATAAAAGTAAGAATTAGGAGCTCTAGATAAAAGAGGTATTTATTTGGACACTTTACTTTGGGTTTGTTGTTGTTGTTGTTGTTATTTGGACACTTTACTTTGTCCATATTACTACAATGAGGTAGAATCATGTAATCATAACTTGGTTTTGTGTGACATTTTTATAAGTGTGTGGGAAAAGATTTTTAGTTGGTGGATGCCTGAGAACGTTAATGCTTTCTTATTCGATAAAAAAAAATCAGCCAATGCGAACAATAATGTTCCTAGCTCTTCAATACTGGTTTGGCAAGCAGTTATTTGGACTTCCAATTATTACATTTGAAAAGAGAGAAACACACATATTTTCAAAAGAATAGTTTCAAGTACAAATAAAAATAGTGCAAGATATTCAACTCAAAAATTAAAGATCAATGAAAAATGTGGTTACAAATTTGATGTATGGCCGCGTGATCCAATAAAATGTCGAGTTCAGAATAGAAAATAAATTTTATGGAACAAGGGCATTTTGTACGTGATGTTTTTTTAGTCTTTTTTATATTAAGATAATTAAGTCAAATTTAAACAACATCTTATATCTTAAAAATATGTTCAAAGTTACTAGTAAATCTTAAGTTTTTATTCAATTATTCGGTATTTATACTATAGTACAAAACTTTAAATACAATATTGATATTGAGATAATTTCATTTGAGATGTTTATTTTAGTGTAAGCGAGCATCATAGTTCGATTGTCACTGTTTCACCCTTTTCAAATATTATATTTTCTTTGTTTTAAGGCCAAATAGCAATATATTTTGTGTTTCATCGTTTGAGAGAGTGAACTTTTTTTCTTATCCTATTTAGTATAGATAGGAAAAATATATTGTAATACTTGAAAGAAGAAGAAGAGAGCACATTGTCTAAGGTTAGCATAACCGCGTCGTGATTGCACGTGTTATTCTTTGTTTTAAAACGAAGAAAAGACCAAATGCTTACGTTGATGGCCAAAAACGATCCAGTTCAACTTCTGGTTCTAGTTATCTCCTATGCTATTTCTTCATTTCCGGATTGATCATATTTGAAACCGATTAGGAGATCAACAACCATCTATACCAGATCCATTATGAGGCAGTAAAATGCTCATAATACATGTTCAACAAACAAAGGCACTGCACTTTCATTCTCTTCTCCAATTCTCCCGTTATCTATATGAATTCCTGCAGGTGGATACATTCATAATCCAAAGTACGCTGTCGTCCAAGTCTATGCTAATGCATATGCTCCTCTCCCCTTGCTTTATTACACCGATAACTGCAGATGAAGCGAAGGACATCGATTATCTATTTAGACAAACGAAGAATAAGATAAAGGCATCTAATTACAACCTCCAAAACTGTGTTGATTATTAGTTGTAATAATAATGTTTAGTAAACATTGTACACCACATTAACTATTTACAAAATATAAGACGGTGAAAGAAGTGTTTGTGGATCAATGCTAATGGTTCCCATTTTGACCTGTACTAAAAAGTGTCTTAAATTCAACACAACCCGATTTTCATCAGTTACCTAGCCTGTCCGACCAACCCATCGCCATTCTATCTAAATCTTCTGGCCTGCTGATTAAACGCCACTAGTTTGGATAAAACAAAATAGCAGTTGTGCGTGTGACTTGACTTAATAATTGCAAATAAGCTATAGAGTATATTATAAAGGCCTTAAAAGACATGTAGATGATGAAAGTGTTAGTTTTATTGGCATTATTAATAAAACAAATTACTAACACACTACTTGCACTACTTGTTTTACCGATACGAACCAGGCCAAAATGCATATATATCCCTCCCAAAGTGAATAATTGCATATATAAAGTGAATAATTGCATATATATATATCCTTTGTACAAGTTTTTTATGCACATTTTACAATGGTTTTTATGCATGCTTTGGATATATATGCAATTTTGCATTTTCGGAAGAATATATATGCAAAAGCCCCGTATGAACCAAAATTCAATCAATTACAAAAGTGAACCTCTCGTACATCCTTAGGTTTATGTGTCACACGCCATCCAGTAATAGGTGGGCCAACCTTTTTCTCTTCTATTCTTGTGATGCAGGAGTAATATATTATTAAATGAAAGTCGATCCAAAACATAATATAACTAAGTATGTGGATCATATTTTCCAACATAAAAAACAATCTCATCTACAAACTAGTTTCTTCCATTTGTACTCTACCCACTATTTGTAATCCGTAGTAAGACTTGCTATTCTCCATTCTTAATGTTGTAGATCTAAAATACTTCAAAAACACACAGACTCATATTTCTCGCCCCACCACTCGCCTAAAATGCATCCTTCGCCCCAGAACTCGCCTCACTACTCGCCTAGATAGCATCCTTCGCCCAAGAACTCGCCCAGGATCCAAGTTCTCCTAGAGCTCGCCCATGATGTCGCCCAAGATTCGAGTTCGCCTAGATCTCGCCCAGATCTCTATTTAACTTTTCATTCGCGTGAAAATGTCGCCCAGAAGAATCGTGGACATGTGTATGATTAAAAACGTATCCTGAAATGGATCTAATGGCTGATAATTAAAAGTTCATTTTTGTAAAAAGTAGGGACGAAGTCTAGTTTCGTTAAATAGTATTAGAAATGGGTCGTTTAAGAAATTCTCTCTTATTAATATGTGTATGTCCGGATTCGAACTCGAGACCACGGGATTGCACACTTTACGTATAAAGATTTAATGTTCAAATAATTAATGTAAATGTTACGGTTAATTATTAAATACACAATAACGGCTAACTAGCGTTAATGTAACTAACGGAAATTGACTAACGATCGTTAAATGTAATAGTAAAGGACTAGAATGAAATTTAGAAGTCGGGAAAGTTCTAGAAACCTTTGGGGTTAAGTGCCGATCGGTTAGGGCTTAGAATTCCTAATCCTACCCTAACTTGCAAAACATATACTTTGGAATTGTAATTATAAAATGAAAATTAGAAAGTGAGAACATCATATATAGTTGAAAATATTGTAAGATAAAATTGAGAAATTTATAACTAAACGTCTTAATTTGAGCTATATGTAACCTCTGCCAAGTATATTTATTTCTTAGAAGTTTAAGATATTAAAAATATTACATGTTTACAGATTTTGAATTTGCAATTCTTGCCATACAATATATATCAGCACAAATAATGAAAGAGCATGTAATACCTTCCTAATTTTAATTTCTAACTCATCCTCATACTCATAACATGCATGCCACTTTTTTTTAAAGAGTTTTAACCCGATAAATATATTACTTCAAAAAACAGTTAAGTATAACAAATGTGAGTGAATTCTACATTTCAGCCTGTTACATAGGTGGTAAAATATACATAACAAAATATAACTAGTCGTATCAAAGGAAAAAACCACTAAAAACCTGCTTACATTTGACTCATAAAGACACCAAATATAAACTAGCATCTAATTTGACTTTGAAGATTAATATCCATTGCATCACAAAATGCCAGTTGTTCTTTTGTTAAACCTTCAAGGTCACATAACAGTCATAGAAGTAATAATCTTCATCCTCATATAAACTTGCATCATATGCACCTCCACTAGCAATGAATTGAGTTGTCTCATCGTAAACCTCACCAATATCACTATCACTCTCTCCCACATCCTTTTCCACATCCGGTATTACCAACGTTTCCAGCAATTGAAGTATCCGCATTCTCGAATATCTTGTCATTTTTCTTCAATCTTCGAATGATTTCTTAAGAGTAATCAAGTTTATATCATATAAATTCACAAACTCCTTACTATTAGAACTCGAGGCTATAAGAGTTTGTATCGTTTTTCAAAGTCGTGGCCCTATTCCCCTTCCTTGCTTCTTTGACGTCCACTACATATCACTTATCATCTCCACTTAAATTCTCCACTTGTCATCATCACATGATTAGGGAGATTTTTAGTTAACTGCTGGTAGTTATGTTAATTAATAAACAATTGTATTGAATAATATATTTTTATAAAAATAAAATAAAATGCATTGATAGAAAAGATTTTAGAGGTTTTGACTGTTTGGATTTTAGAACTACGTTAACCAAGTAACGCATACTGACGCAGCGGATATGGATATAGTAATCGCAATTAGGTTAAACACGTAATAATAAACAATTAATGAATAAAAGGTAGAATAGGAAACTAACCTTTGGCGATTAATGCACGCAAGTGTAACGAACAAGAAAACCAATACGAAACCCAAGTATCTAAATTAGACACCTCTACGAGTATCACACACAACACGAAAACCGTATACGTTCGATTAATGAGCTAGTCGAGAACGTATTAAAACCAATCAACCTTTGACCCACTTGAATATAACACGAACAAGAAAACTACCCAAGATCTTGTCTCCTTCCTGTCCGAGAACCAAAAAGTCAAACAGACTGTTTTACACTTACCCGATATCGGATAAAGGGGGTCCGATATCTTACAGTTTTTGTCCGAGAAAGAAACCCACGACCAGAACCTTAACCCTTTGTTGCTGTTGCTGTTGCTGTTGCTTTGTCGACCAGGAGCTCAGAAACAAAGAACCACCAATTTAACTAAACACTTGAATCAAACAAGTTTAGGATTAATCAAAACCAAAACCCTAAGTCGACTTGGGAGTAAACTGACTAAGTGTTTGAGCTGGAAAAACTTCAATCGGTTTAGGGGATAGTGTAATGATGCGTGAGTTTGGCAGAGGGTATGTTTGCTTTTTACAAAATCAAATCGATCTCCAACTTGGGTCTATTGCTTGGTTGACAAGCTTCAAGCCCAAGCTCCCATCTTTCTCTCTTGCCCGACCAGTGGGAATTATCTGGGCCCAAGGCACTCCACATTCGACCCAACTAGCTATCCAAAGCAGCCCATGGGTCAACATTAGTAATCGGGTCAAGTTACATGCATAACGGGTAATGTAATTCAAGTATCAAATACGTTCGATACGTATACTCGTGTTTATCGTGTGTGCCCCCATAGGCTCACACACTTTTAGTGTTTTGTCATGTTTACAACTCCCACAAACCAACATTGACGAGCCCGCAACAACGTGCGGTCCCACTAGTTGATTTGATTTCTTGATAAGTTTAGGTGGATGAAACATAACCAAACACCCAATCAACATGATGATTATTCATGTGGTGGCATGCGTAATATAAGTGTAATCCCTGAACCCTGCAGTACTAAAGTGACCCAGTAACCATAAATCGGCAACAATTAATGGTATGTACACAACTGCACATGACTGCGAGCTAGTTGCTATACAACATAGGTGTTCATGTTGATAAGAACCTCATTTATATGTGTGAGATTTGTTATGAATGACAACATGAACGTAAGATAAGGTATTGGGCTACTTTGCACTCACAAGGAGGTTACCTATAAATGATATAGATATCTAAATTTTACGATCATATTAAGCTCATAAAGCTTGCTGCGTCGCAATCATCTAATTAGCATACATTGAATTTGGTACTCCGATCCCTACTCAAACATGTCGCCAATAGATCCACTTTGAGTTATGTAACAAACAATGTCGAACACCTTTCAGCCTACATTAGTTTGGCTTCGTCTAGTCACCTTTATATGTATATGCAATAGTTAATTAGTTTGGTCACTAAGGTTTTGAACATGTTAAGTATTAGGTTTGTGAGATATGGGCTAATTAAGCCAACTAATGGTTAACAATAAAACCAGGGCTAATTAAGTACTAAACTAGTTCTCGATAAGGTGTAGCATAGTGGCCAGTGTGATTTTGAGTTTCTATAGTGGAGTTGTCATGTTCAAAATCCACAGGAAGCAACTTTTGAGCTGGGCTTCGACCAAATAGGACAAACATTTTTGCGAAGCCGAGAAAGGGATCACTTTTGCAAAATATGTCTTGGGTTTGATCTCAGCTCCCTCCAGTAATTGAACATTATCTCGAGGTGCAATCATAGGAGAAGGGCCGCATCGAGCGTACAATAAAGTGATAAACCTAGGTTAGAGTTGCATGTTGAACCAACTCCTCTAGCGAAGTTGTGAATATCCATTCCTTATATGTGGGTCAAATTTTATATATCATGTAATTTCTCCAATAGAAATCTGTAAACAATGGCGAAACCAAGATTTGCATAAATTTCTTTGAACATTGATAGAAGGAAAAAATGTAGGATTTTCATAAAAGATTGAAATTAATTAATTGAGTTTATTACATTTATAATGAACTAACAAAACAATTACTATAGACAATATTTTCATGGACATAATGTATTTAAGAAATTCGAGGCTTATTATTAAAACTAATATTACGAAACAAAATTTCATCGAGGTCATGTAATATTGTCTCGTAATTGTGCTCGTATTTGTAAGGCCGATGCTAATGGCAATCATAAATATTGTGGTCATCTTCTGTCACATCAGCGCCATATGAGCTTTCTCTCTCCAAGACTACACTCAACCATAATTTGCTAATAAGGCGACCGCAATCACAACCAAAAATATACCCACAACACACTCACACACACAAAAGAGAATGAAAGTTAGGCCAATGCAAATGGCTCGGTTGGTTGACCCCAACCGAATAGTCGACCGAGTTTCTACCACTAGCTCAACCGAATCTTGATCAGTCACCCCCCAACCTTTTCAATGTTTCGGTTCGTCAGCTAACCATAACAATTGTGTGTGTTTGTGTGTCTTTTTTTATTATTATTATTTCTTGAATCAATTTGGTAGGAAATGAGGCAAAAGAGATGCATTTTTTTTCTTTCTTTTAGTTGGGGTGTTTTTGTAGCAAATGAAGAAGAAGCATCAAATGTGCTTTTATTTTTATTTTTTGTTTTTTTCAATCTCAGACTTTCACATTGCAGCCCATATTGACATAGTGCTTTTGAAAGCCCAGTGCAACCCATTTGACATGTTCTTTCAATATATGTCTTTTTTTTTTTCTTTTTTTTTTTTTTTTTTAAAAGTTTCATAACTATATTTAGCTCGACTATATGGTAATGATTTTTATTTTAGTTGAATTGTTATTTAATTATAAATGAATTTTACATTTTTTTTAAAAAGTTACGGTTGTCATTGTAGTCACTATTAACAAATTGTGGTTGGGTATAGTTTTGGAGAGGAAAAGCTGATGTGGCGCTAATGTGACCATAATACTTATGGTCACCATTAGCATTGGCCTTATGGTTGTCCGACAAACCAAAACAACTGAAATATTGTGGGAGACCGGTCATTAATTCTGTTGAGCTAGTAGGAATAATACGATCACGAATTCAGTTGGAAGTCAACCAACTGAACCGCTAGCATTAGCCTAAATTTTTATGATACTTCATGCCACGTGGTACAAGCTATAGTTGTTGTGGGGTTTACTCGATCTGCCACCACAATCCCATATTTAGTCATTGTTCGATTCTAACAACACATATATACACGGATACACCTACTATACGCTGCCCACCAAAAATAGCAATGTATAGTCATTCAAAACAGAACAGTTCAAACCGTGCCAATTAAAACAAATGCACTTGTAAATTATGTTTCATTCGTGTAAGAAAAGATATAAGTCTGTTACTGTGTCTAAACTTAGCTATTTTGTGTTAAGTATGATGGTTGTGTTTGGCTAGGGGTTTATGAGGGTTTATGGGGCTTAAATTTCAAAAGCTTTTCTGTAAGCCTCGTTTGGCGTATAGGCTTATAGGAGAGCTTTTAAATTATAAGCCCAAGCCTCGGCCATAAGCTCCAGCCCCAAAAAGGAGGCTAAAGTTTTTATAAGCCTCAAATATAAGCCCCGTTGGTACTAAATTACTTAATTACCCACAAAAATATCTAATTTATACATATGTTAATTTAATTATATGTCCTTTTTAGTAATTTTACAATAATAAGCCCCAACTTAAACTAATTTGACAAACAAGTTTATGAAAATAAATTTTTTAGTTTCGGCTTATAATTTAAGCCCCAATTTTAGCCTCAGCTCCAAACTTTCCCAGCCCCACTTTCAAACATACCCGATATCCTGACAAAACGAAATTGGCCTAATTCTTCATTGTAAACATCAAAAAGTCAACTATAACTTCTAACACGATTACATTTTCATAGAGAAGGGGTATATATGGTCAAGTAGGTTATGCAGTTCTACTCAAACCAATGCGCGTATAGCAATTACTATAAACAATTTTCATAGAGAAGGCGTTACATGAATTGGGATGAATGTATAAAGAATGTGTATGTGAAAGTGGGTATTTATACGTAAAAAGTGGATAAAACATCAACAATATATTACCATCGTCTTTTTCGTCGAGGAAAAAGCCGAGACAAAGAAAACTGACGTCATACCTACCGGTTTGGACAAAAGCGGAAGAGTCGAAGTTTTTAATGTTAACAATGACGGGATGAGTCAGGAAGATGCGTTGAGTATCGAAAAAATCAAAAACGCGATCTGAGCAAAACATTTTAGCTCAGCTTATTTTTTTTAATGTCGTATTTTATTGGGCAAATGATTGAAAAAAAGTATTATACTTGCCACTATTTGTTCTTGTGGGTAGCGAACAAAATGTTTTGCTTTTGTGGGTACTTTTCTTTCAAATTCATACATTTTAGGGCATTTTGTGAAAATTTTGGACATTTTTGCCCTTCTTAGCTAATAGAAAAAAATTTCCCAAAGGGCAAATATGTCACATAGTACCCTAAAAAGGATGAATTTGAAAGAAAAATACACACAAAAGCAAAAAAAATTGTTCGCTACCCAGAAAATCAAATGGTGGAAAGTTTGATACCTTTTTCAATCATTTTCTCTATTTTATTTTATGTATTATAATTTTAATTGAAGTTTAATAAAATGTGTTTGTTTTTAAATACAATAAAAGGTAAAAATAATGTGACGAATAACGTGTTATTGGGTTTTTCCCTGAGGAGAGGGTTTTAGTTCACTACAAGAAAAAGTGCCTTTAGTGACCAGTTTTTCTGTGACCACTCATACTTTGGTCTCTATTATTATCATTTAGTCACCAATATGCTTGTCGACACTGCATTTTGGTCATTGCTACCTAATTAGTGACCACAACAAAACTGTGGTCACTAAGTTGTCACAAATGACAAGTATTGGTGACCATAAAAATCGTGGTCATTAAACTCAAAGATTAGAGACCAAAATATATCAAGTTTAAAGACCAAAAACAGTAGTCGCTGGGTTTTAAGTTAGAGACTAAAACCGGTGGTCACTGATTAATCATATATTGAGACTAAAAAATAGTGGTCATGTAAACCCTTAACCCTACATAACTAAAGGGTAATTATTTAGTTGAATATTTGAGTTAGAGACCAAGATTGGTTTTAAACCCTAACCTCTTAAATTGAAACCCTAACCCTTAAAGTTGTAAAATTTAGAGACCAAAAATTAATGGTCACTAGATTTTCAAGTTAGAGACCAAGATTGGTGGTAACTGAATTTTAAATCATAACCCTCAAACTTTTAACCCTAACCCCTAAATTTGTAAAATTTAGAGACAAAAAATTAGTGGTCACTAGATTTTCAAGTTAGAGACCAAGGTTGGTGATCACTAAACTATAAACCCTAACCCCTAAACTTTAAACCCTAACCTCTAAATTTATAAAATTTAGAGACAAAAAATTAGTGGTCACTAGATTTTCAAGTTAGAGACCAAAGTTGGTGGTCACTGAACTATAAACCCTAACCCCTAAACTTTAAGCCTTAACCCTTAAATTTGTAAAATTTAGAGACCAAAAATTATTGGTTACTAGGTTTTCAAGTTAGAGACCAAGATTGGTGGTCACTGAATTTTAAACCCTAACCCCTAAATTTATAAAATTTAGAGACAAAAAATTAGTGGTCACTAGGTTTTCAAGTTAGAGACCAAAGTTGGTGGTCACTGAACTATAAACCCTAACCCTTAAACTTTAAGCCCTAACCCTTAAATTTGTAAAATTTAAAGACAAAATTAGTGGTCACTAGGTTTTCAAGTTAGAGACCAAGGTCGGTGGTCACTGAACTATAACCCCTAAACTTTAAAATCTAACCCCTAAATTTGTAAAATATATAGACCAAGATTAGTAGTTATTGACTTTATGGTCTAAACCCTAAACTTCAAACTGTAGACTTTAAATCCTAACATCATAACTACATATATTAAAAACTAGAATCGGTGTTCATTAAATTCTAAAATTTACGCAACATCACAATTTAGTCAGATAAAAATGTTAAAAATATTTTCTTTAACTTAATATTTAGAGTTAATTGCATTTTTGGTCCTTGTGGTTTGGCCAAATTGCAGGTTTGGTCTCAAAAACTTTGAAAGTACAGCGATAGTCCTCATTTTGAAGTTTGCATTGCATTTTTGGTCCCTGGATAAAGTGAAATGACGAAAATACCCTTTGTTTTCTTCAGAAAAAGACAGGGGTAATTTGGCCATTTCACATCGATAAGGACCAAAAATGCAACCCAAACTTCAAAATGGGGACTATCGATGCACTTTCAAAGTTTTGAGGACCAAACCTGCAATTTGGCCAAACCACAAGGACCAAAAATGCAATTAACTCTAATATTTATATGCTAACAATTTGACGAATACTTACTAAAATTTTATTTATGTTATGTACTTTTTACTTTTTACTAAAAACATTTTAATAGCTTTCATCAAAATTTACAAATTAAAGATAATTCAACTTTTACATTTAATCAAAAAAAAAGTATAACTCCGTTTTTTCTCTCACACCACCACCACAATCGCACCACCACAATCTCTCACCACACGTGCACCACCACCGTCTCTCACCACTTCAATCGCACCACCCTCGTTGCTCACCACCACAATCGCACCACTGTCGTCTTCTCGTAACGGTAATCGATTTGAGGTATTTTCAGTCATTTTTGTGTGCCTGATTGTTGAATTTTTGGTAAATACATGTTGATTATGAATTTTTCTTGTGAATTTTAGTGTGATAAGAATACTTGTATTTTGACATGTTATGAAGTAATTGGGATATGATGTTTGACTGTGTTCAAAATGTTGTGGATTGTATGTGTATACTAAGTGTTCGACGAAATGCCTAACTATGTTGTGTGTGGTTTTTGCTAAAAATGTTGTGGATTGCATGTGTAGACCGAGTGTTCGACGAAATGCCTGACTCAGCCGTGGGTTTCTTTTTTAAATGTCATGGATATATGTGTAGAACAAGTGTTCGACCATTAGTATCATCTCACACATAACGCGTAATTCTGAAGAACATCATATTAACACTAATCTTTATCAGCAGTAGGGAATGCAATGCCTAGTAGTTAGTATTGGTGTTTCTACGGGTAAACTCTTTATCAGCAGTAGGGAATGCAATGCCTAGTAGGGAATGCAATGCCTAATAGTTGTGATGGTCCAAAATTGGTCGGGTCTAACAAGTAATTTTCTGTGCAAATCAAAACAGTTAGGGTCAGTTTGGGAACTAGATGATCTTCATTTTGGATTTGATGCTGCCCAAGGTTTGTAAAACATATGCTTTCATGCACCAATCGGGTTGTTTGTTAAGGGTGTCTTTGGATTTTTGTTTCTGAATGTCTTGATACCAAAGTAGTAATGGTACGAATGGAAACAGTGATGATGGATGTGGAAAAGAAGAATCTGAGAGTTCTGAGGGTTTGGAAATTGGAGGTATGCCGGATGAGTATGCAAAATATATGAAGTCGTTAAGCAGCTTGTAGTGATATTTCGGTACCTTTGATGATTGTTGCGGGACCGGGAAGTAGTAAGGTTGTATATCTGTTCTCTTTCTTTGTTACTAGTTATACATCTTATTGTCTCCATAAAACCTATGTGACTCATGTTGTATATTTTTATTGAAATTTCAGACTTCTACTATGGTTGGGCGTGTTTTGATACTTCTACATTAGGTACTTACTTACAATTACCGATCATTGTGACTAGAAGTGGAAGTTTCGATGTTTTACTTATCAATGGTTGTTCGAGCTTGTGTTTCATCTCTAACAATCTAGCGGGTAAAATCACAAATATTGGCTAAGAAGGAAACAATTCAAATGAGTTGAAAGTTTAGATTATTATTATTATTGAAATAATAGTAGATATGGTACCATTATAATACTAGTTTATACAGAAAAAATACAGTTTTTGGACAAATTTTGTATTTGTTCAACCCAACCTGCTTAAAAGTTACCTCTTTTACTTGTTTGTCAACCCACCCATTCCTGAACTGGGAGTGACTCAAAGTCTTAAGAAGTATTGACTGTTAGGAAGGCCAGTAGTTACAACTACAATGCATCAACTCCTCGATCACTTTTAGTCTTGTTTTTCATCATTATTGTGACTGAGAGTATTGTGACTTTTACATGTCTAATAAGTCTTTCGTTTTGTCCAACAAAAAATGTAGGGCATTGAAGCATCCCACATATTGGCTATGACATTCACAATGGCTGCCGCTCGAAATGAGAGACGGATTGGAGCAAGTGGTGGGGAAGGCAGCAGAAAGGAACTCATGATCGCACCTTTCACTCATTCTCGTTGCAATCGTGTATGCGGTCACATGCTTTGAAAAGTATGTAACTCTTTCACTTATTGTGAGCATAATCGTATTGACAAATTTCTTAACTCTAACAAATGTATACTTCAAACTGAAAGCCACCCAAAGTCTCAAGTAGCAATATAAGACTATATGCCAAGAGCCCGAAGCCCGAACTCTAAGTGAAACAGGATAATGTGTTCGATTTCTTAATGCCGTTGATGTGATCATGTGAATTACCCCCTGTGAAATTCTTTAGACAAAATTGTCATTTTTGTTAACATGTTTTTATCATTTCATCTATTTTGTACCAAATAGGTGTAGGAAAGTAGCATTACAAAGATTATTTAACTAGGATCTGCATCAAAAAATTCAGATTATTTAATCATTCTATTTGCATTTGCATTGAATACTATAGCATGAATAATAAAGCGGTGCTCACTTACCGTGAATGATGAAACCTGATAAATGGTCACACAAAGCCAAGCTTTTCTGAGATGGTATCACACCCATGTTGTACCTACATCAACACACGTTAAATGTATTTACACAATGAAGAAAGAGTAATGAGATATTTGCACTTAATCTGTTGATAGGTGACGATAGATTATTGTCTTTGAAAAACATCCCTGAGTTATTTATTATTAAGTAAAGAAATATTAACAGATATTTTTCACGTTGATAAGAAGATGATACATTATCGAGCTTAAAAACACGTCTAACTTCTTAATCTTAATATGTAAAATGTGTGTCAGATGAAACCATGCCTGTGCTACGTGTTTTATGCAAATAATACATCTCTTCTGAAAAAATCTTCACTTAAAAGAAACTTTATTTGCAGCTCACACTAACTTGAATACAAAGGCAATTAGTGGAAACTTACGATACCAATAGCCTATAATTCTTCAAATATACAGATATAATTCTTCTAATATACAGATAGGAGTACAAAATTAACGAATGAACTCACAACTTTTCAAGGAGTTTATCAGTCTGCTTCAATATGTTTACTAGTTTCTGCGCCATTCTACACAAACCCGAATACCTGGATTCCGAACCACCAAAAAGTAAATAAATAAATAAGCTTAATGGAAATCATAGAAGCTCGAATTCATTCCACAATTGAGCATAATTACTCTGTTATATAGTAAGGTTTTTATGTCAAACAGAGGTCCATCAGAGTGCATAAGTAAGTTGTATTTAGGATTGCTTAAAATTCCTGCTTATGGGCTTAATTTTAAGAAGATAAGCAGTTTGACGTGTTTGGATAATCCAAACTGCTTCTTATATTGCGGCAAGGTAAGCAATTTCCTACGTATATGCTTATTTCAAAGTGCTAATCTGAGATGAAACTACAATAACTATTTTACCATCATATCTAACCTAAAACATATTATATATTACTAAAATAACTATTTTCGCCATGTTAAGTATATATGTCATAGGACCACAAATTAAGAGAAAGCTTGACAGCTAAAGTTGGTTGCTGAGTTTATGAGATCAAACCATCACACAACAGGCTTGTAAACTATGATAAATAAGAATAATTATTTATGTGTCGCTTGGATTATAATATGTTTGAGTTGTCCTTCTATTTTGGGTACGTGGAGCAAAGTTTACTGCCTTTTGTCAGTGTAATTTTTAGGGTCAGTTTATTTGTTAAACATGTCATTCAATCGGTAAACTTTGTAAGGTTTAATTGATGGGACACTTAAAGTGATATGGAAATTTATACTCCAATTTCTGATCTTATATTTCTTTTTTTTCACTGCCCTACATTACATGGTTTCTGTGTTTCTCGATGTTTGTTAAACCAAGTCTTAAATAGATGATTGGTAATGTTGGGTTATTTCAAGCTAATTACTTGAGATCGCTAGACACAAGTACACCACTAGTATGAATTAATTGATGGTACCTAAACTAGAGGTATTAAGCTGTGTGATCATATTGCCAGTTTACTTTAGTTACCTTGTTAATTGAATTCTCAAAGTGTTTGTAAATGGTTCATTGGATTAGTTTCAGACGGGACCCAAGTTTAATATGCTTGTTCTTTGTAGCAAGAGCTATAACAAACTATAGCCTTTGTTAAAATGTACTCTTATGGTTATAAGAAAATGTTTAGTCTGTACTGGCATGGTGTTTATGAGAAGTGTGCCATAGGATAGTTTATTGTTGTGTACTCCATAATAAAGTGATGCAATGCAGGGAAGCTAGACAGATGGAATAGACCAAAGAAACAGGGTTCCAAGCAGCTCAAGAGGGCCCATTCCTTTGCATCAACAACTGTGGATTCTGGGGGAGTGCAACCACCATGAATATGTGTTCCAAATGCCACAAGGAGATGATATCAAAGCAGGAAAATGCAAAACTTGCAGCTTCATCCTTTGATGACATTATCAATTATGGTTCAGGCGGCGAAATCTTTGGAAAAGATGTGGTGGTTGCCGATCCCATCAAGGCCCAACCAGCCAGGTGGAGTTGAATGTGGTTGCAAGCACGGCCGATGATGACTCGCCCTCGAGCCAAGTCACCGAGCCAAAGCCGAAAGTGGGACCAGGCAGATGCTTCACTTGTCGCAGCGGGTTGGTTTAACCGGCTTCAACTTTAAGTGTGGCGATCTTTTACGCTCTCGCTCACCGCTACTCGACAAACACGATTGTCCTTTTGATTACCGAACTGCCGGCCGCGATGCCATAGTAAAGGCTAATCCGTGATCAAAAGCTGAAAAGCTTGATAAGATATGAAGAGCGGCACTTGGTCAAAGTATGATAATGGTTACTACTCAAAAGTCTTTATATCCATAAGGTATGTATGTGGCCTATAACACCATGTTCACTTTTTTGCAACTATGCAACAAGTTCAGGTCATTATTGTATAATTTAGATAGAACTAGATTCATTTGTGTAGCTTATAATTGGCTACCAGAAACCAATATTCTATCTTGCTTATACTTTAGGATGTTAAACATATGTTGTGTAGGGATGTAGATTTGGCTTCGGCTTTGTCATTTCCCCAAAATTTTGATACCTCCACATTTATGATTAAAAGAAATTATTGTGTAGTCTGATTCAAAGTTTTGCATTTTGCGGGGGTGACGAAAGGCGAGTTGGATGGAGTGATCTTCATAAAGCGTGGATGTGATTTGAGACATCCTTTTTTTGTGCTAAAAGAACACAATGTTAAACAATTGGCACGCTACGTTTTCTTTTATGTTTATTTTTTTTTGATTAGTAGGATACAAAGAACGTTATGTTACAAAGAATATAATGAAATGCAATTACGATTAATATTTTGGATGTTGTTGCAAATTTGTAGATTTTCGATTTTATTGTAGCCGCACATTTTGTTAAATTGGTAGGTTGTTTTGTAAATATATTTGAATGAGTGACCACCATATTTAATACCAAGTGACCACACATATGGTCACTATTGGTCGTTAACGGGCTCATTATCTTTAACAAAACAGTGACGATTTTAATGACCACCATTATTGGTCACTATTTGTTCAATTCAGTGACCACCTTTTTGTTTAGTGACCAAACATAGTGACCTTATATATCGTCACAAATTTAGTGACCACTTTCTTATCGTCATTAGTTAGTGACGCATTTTATTATTTGGTCTCTAATAAAAATAGTGACGGAGCTATTGTGACGAAAAGTGACCACCAAGATTTTGGTCACTAAACTGTGTTAGTGACCGGTTTTACACTAATAGTGACCATATTCGCTTTGTCACTAAAACCATTTTTTCTTGTAGTGGTTGTTGATGTGTTATTGGTACCCTGATGATGTGACGCTGAGGTGACAGACGAATAACGTGTTTTTCGTTCGGTCCACACCAAGCACTCTTAGAATGAATAAGTTTTGATTTCTCATCAAGCAAACTCAAATGGGTGTTAAAGTTTGCATGTGAAATCTGAGTCTCTGATTGGATCACGGACAATAATGAGTTCAAAGAGAGTAAATGCTCATTTTAAATGTGGTATCTAATGTAGAAGAGATGACATTTACTTCGACCAACATTTTCCTTATATAAGAGACAAACGATGATGTCACGTGAGGGTTATTGAGACGTGTCAAACATTTATTGCAAAAATATATGATCCATTTAATGCTTGTATTCTTTGAAACACAAAACCATGCTTTTAAGGAACAGTGATGACAATTGTTCATGCTTTTTCACCAACTCGTACATATCTTGACTTTTTCAAGGTTGTACCTTATCCCGCTCATTTGCATTCTTGACAAAGTCCCGCCTCAATATCTAAGAGGTATTTCGAGTTAAACTCTTTTGGTTAGATAAGAGAGCTGAAAGGGTCATCAAGGTATTGTGGATCCCTAATAATGCTCTTTTGTCTTTCAGCTTCTAGTTCATATACGTTAGTAGTTAATACCGCATCAGCTAGTAATAGTATATCTTCAAGATTCATTTGATCTCTTGAATATGTCTCTGACTTGAATTTTACTAAAGTTGCTCGCTGATTTTATTATTAGTGACTCTTCTTATATTTAGTTTCATTTATATGGGGGAATTTCATATATCCCCACATACACACTTATATTTACATATTTCCCCAAACACAAGTTTTTTATGCATGATGTACAAGCCTTCAAGTAAAGCACTGTTTGGGGAAATATGTAAATATGAGTGTGTATGTGAGGATGTATGTAAATGCCCCCATTTATATTTAAATCTAGTAAGAGACAATTGGACGCTGGATTAACCCACCAAAGCAAAACAAAACAAAAGAAAAAACTACAAATGTATTCGTGTATTCACGTGGGTTGGCCAGAAATTTCAAGAATTACACTATTTGACTTTTGAAAACGTAGGATTTTTGTTTTGTTGAAACCATAGGATGTTTGTTTTGTTTGGTACTTGAATTGTGGCCAAGATTTAGGCCTTTCAATCATTGGAAACGCCAATTAAGTCAATAATATTCTAATTTTCTAAAGAGGCAGCAGACAACTGCATCATGTATGAACAAGAATTAAGGAATCAACAGACATCATACTCATGTCACCTCGGTTTCTTACAATTTTCTGTAAATGAGAACAAATAAAATAGAGCATGATGTACACTTGCAATAAATATGACGAAGATTGACCAATCTTTAAACTGACTTGTACAATTACATAATTGTACAAGTCATTTAAGCATTAGGTCCATCTTTAGGTCAATCTTTAGGCCTATCTATCATTTTTCAATAAAATAAGTGCATGTTGCTAGAGGAAATTAATGGTTATTTAAGGTTTTGAATATCAAGGTTGATGTGCACGTATTTGGAAAAGTTCTAAGCTAGGTTAGGTTGATGTGACAATAAAACTAAAACAGCTTGTATTTTAATATGAGTATATGACATATACATGGGATATTGTCTTTCGCGTAAACCTTTCATTTCTCTCATGATTGCCGGAAATACTCTTGATCGATCCACGAACTAGTGTTTCTAGCTTTGTTCTTAATTACTGACAGTCGTAGCCAGTTAGCTAGATTCGATTGATTTATATAACTAATATCTAAGTTATTTTAGGTTTTTTTAACGGCTTCAACCTTATTTTAGTCATTCGTCTATTTTTGTCTGATATGATTTTATCATAATCACTTTGTATATTTTTATTGAATCTATCTTCTATTCATGTGGTTTAAAATCCAATTTTGGATCTTAAAATTTTAAGGTTCATTTAGTAGGATGAAATGAAATAACAATTGAATGAAATGAATAACATAATTGAATGAGTGATGTAATGGAATGACTCATTACCATTATTAATCATGTTTGGTTAATACAATAAAATTTAATGTAATCAATAGAAAAAGATTAAAATACCCTATTTATGATTTAAAAATTTTAGCATAATTATTATTTAAAAAATAGGATTTTATGTAATTTTGTAACAATTACAAGATGTAATGAAAAATAAAAAGAGGGCTTTCTAATGAATCAAAATGATGATTTTTGATATAATGAGTTATTGCATTTAATAATAGTAAACAAACATGTTTTCTTTATTACTACATGGTAATGACTTTTTATTCTCCATTTCATTATAACATGCCCAATACTACGTTAGAATTGTGCAATTATGTTTTACGAAAAAGTGAAGATGCCTTTATAGAATGTTTTGCAAGCCCAAAACCTTGAACCTAGCTAGGAGCGTAAATTCATGCTTGTTTTATTTCATTATTTTTTGGTGTTTGAACTTGAAGCATTGCATATTTCACAATTTTGCCATATAATTAGGGTTGATAGCCTCAATCTCTCGACGTTAACAAAAAACATCCATTGGTACAATTTGGATTTCATTGTGGTCTCATATATAGAATTTACTACCAGTAGTGGATAAACTAGATGAACCTTTTTTTTTTTTTTTTTTTTGAAATATATATAATTAGTTGGATGCTTTCAATATGTTTATACATGCCCCTTCTCTATTGGTTAGAGGTGTGGAATACTCTCCCGGAAAAGAAGCAAGTTCTGGAATGATGTCGAGGGCCCGGTGGACCATAAACGTTATCATTATCTTAGGGTCCGTTTGGTTTGATGTGGTAGGATTAAAATTTGAGAACAATGCCAAAGTTTGTTGTTTGGTTTATTTTTTTGGGTCCCACTTGTGGGGATGGTTACCGAAAATCCGGTGTATGCAATTCCCCTTCAAGTTGGTTACTTTTCTCTCTCTACTATGCTTCTTTATTTTATTTTATTTTCCTTTTTTGTCTTTTTCCTTGTTTCTTTTCTTTTGTTATTCTTTCTTTTTGTCTTTTAGTTTTCTTTTTATCAAACTTGTGGGCTATCAACTTTGTTATATATATATATATTTTATTTTTTAAATAATTATAAATTTAAATATTAATTTATATTTTAATACATAAAACAAACAACTTTATATTTTCTCTCTCTTACATCAAATCCAAATCCAAATCCAAATCTTAATCCTAAACTCACCTACAAACCAAACGGGCCCTTAATCCTTTTACGCATGGTTCAATATTATTAAATTAAACGGGCCCTTAATCCGTTTATGGTCTGATCATACGCCCATTCTCCTTCAAGTTTCGAAGTCTGATTTTGGTCCAACTCCTTTCAAGTTTTATAATTCGTGGCTTTTCCGAGATGGTTTTGATGATATTATTAAGTCTGCGTGGTCTACCATGGAAGTTAATATCGAAGGTAGAAGTCTTATGTCACATGAGAAGCTGAGATCTCTCAAATCTACAATCAAACAATGGCAAGTTAATATCAGGAACAATGATCGTTCTCAAAAGCAGAAAGTTTTGATAGGCCTTAAGTCTATTGAAAAAAAGATCGATGAAGGTACCGCGACTCAAACTGATCGAGACAACCGCACTAAGCTTATTCAAGATTTAGATAATCTAGACAATATTGAAGCTCTTGATTTATTTCAAAAGGCTCATATCAAATGGGATATTGAAGGTGACGAAAATTCCAAGTTTTTTCATGGAATGATAAATCAAAAGAGGCGAACATAATCTATCAGGGGTATTATGCGTGATGGCGTTTGGATCTCGGACCCACTTCTTATTAAGGAAATTTTTCTTAACTATTTCAAAGAAAAGTTTCAAGCTCACGATTCCCGAGTCGTTTTTTCTCCTTTGGTGCTCTCTACAGGCTTAAATGCTAATGATCGTAACTCCCTAGAGATGCCCGTTTCATGTGACGAAATCAAATCTGCTATTTGGGCTTGTGGTAGTAACAAAGCTCCCGGTCCTGATGGATTCTCTTTTGCTTTTATAAAGAAATTTTGGGACCTTTTGAAGACATATATTTTTGATTTTGTTAACTCCTTTTTTGAGACCGGGTCGATGCCTCAAGGTGCCAATTCATCTTTTTTCACGCTTATCCCAAAGGTTAGTAATCCTATTTTTGTTAAAGATTTCCGGCCCATCTCTCTTATTGGCATTCACTACAAGATCATCGCTAAAGTGTTAGCAAATCGTCTATCTAAAGTTATTGATAAGATTGTTAGTAATGAGCAATCTGCTTTCATTTCGGGCCGTCAAATCCTCGATGGTCCACTTATTCTTAGCGAGGTTATTGATTGGTACAAAAAGAGGAAGAAAAAGATGTTAATTCTCAAGGTTGATTTCGAGAAAGCTTTTGATTCGGTTAGTTGGAAATATTTGGATTTTGTTCTCCATAGCCTCGGTTTTGGTTCTAAATGGCGGTCTTGGATTAAAGCTTGTCTCTATTCTTCTAGAGCATCCGTTTTGATTAATGGTAGCCCGACTTCTGAATTTACTATCAAACGAGGATTAAGGCAGAGAGATCCTCTCTTGCCTTTTTTATTTATCCTCGTTATGGAGGGTCTTCATTGTGCTATATCTAGGGCGGTATCTTCTGACCTTGTTCGTGGGATCAAGATTGGATCTTCCAACATCACATTATCTCATCTATTCTATGCTGATGATGTGGTTATTACCACTGATTGGAATACCCGTGATTTAGATAATATTATTCGTGTTCTGCATGTTTTCTACTTAGCTTCGGGTCTCAAGATCAACTTTCATAAATCCAATATTTATGGTATTGGGGTCTCAAGCGAAGATGTGACTATTATGGCTAGGAGTTCAGGTTGCGCTCCAGGTTCTTTCCCTTTTATGTACCTCGGTCTTCCGATTAGCTCCAACATGAATCGTATTTCCAACTGGCAAACTCTGATTGATCGGTTCCATACGAGACTGTCAACTTGGAAAGCGAATCTTCTCTCTATAGGGGGACGTCTTACTCTTATAAAGGCGGTTCTTGGTAACCTTGGTATTTATTATCTTTCTATTTTTAAAGCTCCTGAGCTAATTTTAAAAGCCTTGGAAAGCTCTCGTGCTACTTTTTTTTGGGGTGGTTCTCATGATAACAAAAAGATTGCATGGGTTAAATGGTCTAATATCCTTTCGTCCTTTCATAAAGGTGGTCTGAACATTGGAAGTTTAAAGTCTTTCAATCTTGCTCTCCTTCAAAAATGGCGATGGAGGATGCATTCTTTTCCGAATACTCTTTGGGTTAATATCATTAAAGCCTTACATGGTAAAGAGGGTGGCTTAGATTCTCAAGGCTGTAATTTTAATGGTACTTGGTCGAGGATTATTGGTACGTCTAATTACCTTCACTCGAAGGGCATCATTCCTATTAATTCCCTTCGTTTTCGTGTGGGCTGTGGCACTCGTATACGCTTTTGGAATGATATTTGGATCGGTGATTCTCCTCTTCATATCCGGTACAATAGGCTTTATCGTTTGGAGCTTGATAAAGATTGTCTTATTATCGACCGTATTGAAAACGGGCAATGGAAATGGAATTGGAATAGGGCTAATATAGGTGTTCGTAATACAGCTTATTTGAGAGACCTGCTGTCCGAAATCAGCCTTGTTGATTTAAATGCAGAAGAGGATTCTTGTGTTTGGTCATTAGCAAAAGATGGTATCTTCACGGTTGGAGAAACGCGTCGTAGTATTGATGATCAGATCCTTCCTTCATTGGTGCCCCCGACTTCTTGGGATAAAGTTCTTCCGCGCAAAGTAAACATTTTTTTTATGGAGATTGGCCTTGGATCGTTTACCTCATAGATTGAATATTTCATCTCGGGGCATGGATATTCCATCGATCTCGTGTCCTACTTGCAACGGTAATGTGGAATCATCTTCTCATATTTTCTTTGATTGTGATTTCGCTAAGGATGTTTGGAGACTGGTTCGTATTTGGTGTGATATTCCTCTCCCTTCATTTATATCGTATGAGCATTGGATATCTTGGTTTGATTCATGGCATGCTTCCAAAGAGAAGTCTCGTCGTTTATCTATTATTGTTGCAGCTTCTCTCTGGTGGATTTGGAGATATCGTAACACTGTCACTTTTTGTCCACATCCGATGAGAAAAATTGATATGTTCGATTACATTCGTTCATCTTCATTTTCATGGTTATTTTACAGGGGGAACATGTCTTGCAACTGGGTAGATTGGCTCAAATCTCCTTTGTTGCCCGTGAGTAATTATTGACTGATGTTGTTTCTTGCTTTCATCTTCTGGGAGTTTCGAGGTTTAGCCGTTTTGTTTAGGTTCTTTTTGCTTTGTTTTTTCCCCGGGGCTTGTTTGGGTCGGCATCAAAAACACCCCGGAGTGAAAACCGGTGGCTCGGCCTCCGTGGGTGGGGATTTTTCTCTTGTCTTGGTTAATCGTATTCGGCAAGAGTTTTTTCATCCTTTTGCCGATCTCATGATTAAAGTCTCGGGTAGAATCTAGTTTTTGTTGCTTTGGTTCTTTCTAGATTGTAATTGTACTATTTGGCTTCTAGTGCCTTACTAGAAGTTCTTTTTTTTATATATATTTGCCGTTCAAAAAAAAAATATTATTAAATTATATTCTATCTATGGATCATATATTATGTCAAAGCACCAAGTCTGGTCACACAGAAAAATATTACTGGTATCGCATTGGAGAATACATCAAATTATATACTCCCTCCGTCCCAAAATTATAGTCCCCTTTCTATTTTTTTGGTCTTTGTTTTACCACTTTGACCTTAAGTATTTTTTTTTGTGTTATATAATATTTGATGCAAAATATATGAATGGATTGAGTTTTTAATGTATTTTCATTTGGTATAATTTTCATCAACTATTGTATAACATAAATGAAAATATTTATGGTCAAAGTTGAAAGAAAAAGACCAAAAAAGTCAAACGGGGACTATAATTTTGGGACGGAGGTAGTATTATATATTTTACCCGTAGCGGGATGATCACACGTTGAAGGAAGATATATATGGTAACTTACATCAGAGTGATAGAATGATAACGTTGACTATATATACCGAACACTCGAACAATGTTCATACTCTACATCTAAAACAAAAACAACACAACAAACATTATTTAGTATTTTTTTAGAATATACAACAAACATTATTAACTATATGTTCCTAGTTACATTATTTATTATTTTAGAAAACATAATTTTGGTTTGATAATAAATAAATAGATAAATAAAAACCCTAAAGTCGTACCGTTCTCTCTCTAGCCCCTATGGTGCGATTCTTGCCTCTTGATCTCTGGTTTGATCTTCATCATCTAGGGTTAAAATTCTTCCAATTTATTATCAAGATCCAATTATCTCCATTATTAGGTTATAATTTTGAATAGAGAAAGTCCAATCCTAAGTTTCATTCAAACCCGATTAGGTTTTTTTGTGATTGGAAAAGGCTGGTCTCATGGTGGTTCAAAAAACCGATTAGGGTTTTGATGGCGGATCGGCATAGGGTTTTAATTCTGGTCGATCCATGTCTATCTAAAGGGTGCGTTTGTATTGCTTTCATCTAGACATTAGTTTAGGTTATGCAATCTCCCTTTATGAGGTGTTGGGTTTTGCGGTTAGGAGTTGGGTTTTTCTAGCTCCTTTGTTGCCTGGATGGTCATGGATGGGTGAAGCATAGATTCCAGTGGTCTGCTAGGGTTTAGCTGATCTTTATGGCGACTAGGGTTTGGTGGTGCTATTATGGTTTTATATTTTCATTTAGCCATGGTGGTGATTTGGTGCGGCTAGGGTGTCTATGGAATCCGGTTAGGGTTTCTGGCTCGCTTTGTCGTTTTGGTTGTTCCTGCTCATGGTTGGAGATGGTGCGGCTAGGGTTGGGAAATTGGGTTTCTTTGTTTTTACATTTAGATTGTAATTTAAATGTAATTGGTTTTTCTGCGTTGTTGTGGTTGTTCTGCGTTTAGCAGTAGATTTGCTCAGTTACATTTGTAGAGTCAAATCGCCTATGTAACGGGCTGAGGGCATGAGATTCACCCATGTTAATTGTACTTCATAGTTTTTGGCGTAATATATTTACAGGGGTTTAAACCCTTTTACCCAAAAAAAAAATTGGTTTGATAATCCATTGAAAGCTAATGATCGGAAAAGAGAGTTTTTGACCAATAAATTATCTTTAAAAAATTTACCAAGTTTAAAAATATTATAAATATACTAGCATGGTAACCGCGCGATGCGGCGGCGAATACTCTGAAATAAAAAAATTCAATAAACCATGTTTTATAATCTGAAACGTTTTATGTGACGATAAATTTGCAGATGCCAAAAGTTTCATGTCGCATATTTCAACTCTTTAGAATATTATAGTACCATGCGTAGCGATGTATGCGGTATCAAGTAATAAATTTTCGGCAAAAAATGTTTTCAATTTTATGTTTTCTCTTACAATAACTTTACCAATAGCGAAAATATAATGAGTTTGAGTAACTTTAAAAAAAGTGATGGATAATATCAAACTAATTCATATAAAAACAATTGAAAGTGGCGTGATTTTGCGTTGCGGTAGTCAATAATGTTATGGGGTTATGGTCAAATTAGTTGATAGTTGTCCGTAGTCACAAGTAAGTAGAAACATTTTTTTTATGAAATATATAGATATTTTTGAACATGTTTGTATCATTAATATTATTTATTACATTTGTCTCATATAAATAAAAGAGTACTTATAATGTATACATCTTCTAAGTATATATTTATGAAAAAATGTTTGAATCATTAATATTGTTTATAACACTTGTCCCACATAGATAGAAGATATAAATAAAGAATGCTTATAATATAAAGAAAACTTACATTTTTAAGCAATCATTTAGAGTTATCCATGAAAATTATAATAATTAATATACTAATATATTAATCATTGAATTAACACTTAGCACTTTGCACATTTGCATCATTTGTCTTGAAAAAATTGTCCCGACATTTACATAAAACCGTTTTTTACTTTTGTGGTTAATTTTATTTAAAATAATTCAAATTTTATTTAGATTGGTTTTCGAAACACTCTTATGATATAATAATAGTTTTGGAACTTTGTAGTTTTGCATGCATTTTAAAAATCATATTCATTTATATGTGCATTTTTGCATTAAAACTAAACTAATCCAAAAAGAAATAATAAATGAAGCATTAAAATGTTGTGGAAGATAAATTAGTAAAAGCTATTTATTGTGTACATTATGCATTAAAATTTGTAATGCTTAAAAAACACATTAATGACATCTTAAAAAAATTTAGGAGAGAGGGTCATCCCTACATTATAAGTAATATAGATATATGTAATATGTATAAAATCAAATAAATTATCACTTGTGAATTTACATCTTTGCATAATTTATCTTAAAAAATTTGTCCCGACATTTACAAAAAACCGTTTTTTACTTTTGTGGTTAATTTTATCTAAAATAATTTAAATTTTATTTAGATTGGTTCTCGAAACACTCTTATGATATAATAATAGTTTTAGAACTTTGTAGTTTTGCATGCATTTTAAAATCATATTCATTTATATGTGCATTTTTGCATTAAAACTAAACTAATCCAAAAAGAAATAATAAATGAAACATTAAAATGTTGTGGAAGATAAATTAGTAAAAGCTATTTATTGTGTACATTATGCATTAAAATTTGTAATGCTTAAAAAACACATTAATGACATTTTAAAAAAATTTAGGAGAGATGGTCATCCCTACATTATAAGTAGTATAGATATAGATATATGTAATATGTATAAAATCAAATAAATTATCACGTGTGAACTTACATCTTTGCATCATTTGTCTTAAAAAAAATTGTCCCGACATTTACAAAAAACCGTTTTTTACTTTTGTGGTTAATTTTATTTAAAATAATTCAAAATTTATTTAGATTGGTTTTCGAAACACTCTTATGATATAATAATAGTTTTGGAACTTTGTAGTTTTGCATGCATTTTAAAATCATATTCATTTATATGTGCATTTTTGCATTAAAACTAAACTAATTGAAAAAGAAATAATAAATGAAGCATAAAAATGTTGCGGAAGATAAATTAGTAAAAACTATTTATTATGTACATTATGCATTAAAATTTGTAATGCTTAAAAAACAAATTAATGACATCTTATAAAAATTTAGGAGAGAGGGTCATCCCTACATTATAAGTAGTATAGATATATGTAATATGTATAAAATCAAATAAATTATCACTTGTGAATTTACATCTTTGCATAATTTATCTTAAAAAAATTGTCCCGACATTTACAAAAAACCGTTTTTTACTTTTTTGGTTAATTTTATTTAAAATAATTCAAATTTTATTTAGATTGGTTCTCGAAACACTCTTATGATGTAATAATAGTTTTGGAACTTTGTAGTTTTGCATGCATTTTAAAATCATATTCATTTATATGTGCATTTTTGCATTAAAACTAAACTAATTGAAAAAGAAATAATAAATGAAGCATTAAAATGTTGTGGAAGAGAAATTAGTAAAAGCTATTTATTGTGTACATTATGCATTAAAATTTGTAATGCTTAAAAAACACATTAATGACATTTTAAAAAATTTAGGAGAGAGGGTCATCCCTACATTATAAGTAGTATAGATAGATATAGATTTGTTTTATAATCTTCTCATGACTACAAGACCTAATAGAGATCAAGTTGCTACAATTTTCGTATTACATTAAAAGTATGTTAAAGACGAATTGATGAGCGATGTGAATACCGTTTTCTAGATATGAATTATAACCAAGTCTTAAACATACTCTTTGAAATTAATATTGTAAACAATTAAATGAACCAATGTTGAAGCTCTTAGATGATGAAATCTGAGATGAGGACCGGTGATAACACCCACAAAAGAAAGCATCAAATATTGACAGAGATGAAATCACCAACAAATTTTAAGTACCCTTTAAAATTACTTATATTAGACGGTTAGTATCATATCTTCTTTAGTTTTTGTAAATGTGTTTGTGACTATGTAACATGTGTAGATGAACTTATTATTGTTCTGTTGAATGTGATTTTTAGTTTTGATTTTTTTTTCTTGCCATAATCTAACTTTATTGAAATAAAAAATGGTTAGCATCTTTTTTCAAATGTGTTTAACACAAAATAAAGTATTGCTTTAAGTTGGAATGTAGTAAATACATCAATTGACAGCCAATATATACGTTTGTAAAAAGAATGGATCAAAGCTAAAATTAAGTACAACAAACATAAAATATATTCTTCCTCTTATGTTTGATCAGGAAAACTGAAACGAAATTAAATTTAAAAGCGAAAATAAATGTCGAAAGGATTACCACACAATTGCAATCAGGGGCGGAGCCACCCTTAAAGTAGTGGGGGGACTTGCCCCCAACGAAGCTTTCGAAGAGACACAAAATATATAGTAAATAAAAGTCGAAATGAAAGAAGAAAGCCTCATTGCCCTCACCAAATTATTCAGAGTGCCCTCACCATTCGTTGATTACCAACAAGTAAACCATTATGTGATGGCCGGAAAATCCTATATAATGGTTTGACTTCGGAAAAAATGGTGGTACGATAGTTTTGGGAAAGTGGAAAGAGGGTAAATGGGATTATGAGAAAGTGAGACTTTTCAATATCTCAAAAAGAAAGTCAGAGGTTGGTAACCACAATTTTTTCATTTAATCAATAAAAAATATAATAGTACATACCTACGTTTTCACTTATTTGAACCTATTATAAAGGGGCAATTTCATATTTCCCCTCCTTTTAGTTGGAAATTTCATATATACCCAAACATGCATTAAAAACATTGTATATTATGCATTCAACACTTGCACTTTGGGTATATATAAAATTAATCATGAAACTAGGGTGATATATGAAATTAATCATATTATAAAATATCTGTAATATCAACATTTTTTTAACCTATAGTGTTGTGTATGTAATTTTTGAAAGAGTGGTGATACTTACACCACATATTTTTATACTTTCACTACAATCTTTGCATTATAATGTTATACGTATGATATGTTATACAGCTTGTACAAAGTGGTATAACTATCAAATAAAATGATGTAAGTATCAACGAACTTTTTGAAAACCAATTATACAAGAAAAATAAACATATTAATTGCGCTTTAATAAACAATGCAAACTACGTTCGATTTGTTCTTTTATTTTCCTTGATATTGATCAATACATGAAACATACATCCTAAGTTGGTTCATTTACATTTAATAGTTGACACTATCAATCATTTTTCATTTTATATAGTCTTAATCATGAAAGGTGATTTTTATTTTACCTTTTAGTCAAACCCGACCCGGCCGAATTCAAGTTAAAAGGTAACATTTCTCAACATGTTTTGTTGCCGAATGCCCCCCGTGATTATATGTCCTGGCTCCGCCACTGATTGCAATTATTTTTTTAAACACAATATAATGGTAAATATATTTTTTAGAAACAATTAGTTGGTTAAAAACTCAAGGAAAAGAGGCTGGTCTTGCAATTGTTGTGTGTATTAACTTATTTATATATTAATTACTTAAGTGTCATGTTTTACAATGTTTTCTTAATTGTAATATATACTGTAGATAGATCGAGGTGCGGTTGTATGATGTTAAAAAGTTACAAATGGATGATAAAGAGTAGTGGTGGACGTGAGGAATTTTCAAATGTTTACTCTTATTTTGGTGCTTACTAAGAGACAAATCTCAACCTTCCATCTAGTTTAATCTAATTGTGAGGATAAACCTAAGATTTAATATGGAAACCTAAGTCCATGTTTTTTTTTTTTTCCTTTGTCTTTCTTATTTATTAACATTTTTTTTTCTTTTTTTTTTTCTCTTTTTTTGGAATTCACTTGTAACATTTTTTTTTTCTTTTTTTTTTTCTCTTTTTTTGGAATTCACGTTTCTATTGTAACATCATTTTTTTTTCTTTTTTTTTTGTTCACGTTTTTTTTATTATTATTATTTTAAATTTTAAATTCACCTTTTTTTATTCAAGTTTTTTTTCGCTTTCAGACGTTTTCATTTGTATTCATACGTTTTCATTTGTTTTTATACGTTTTCGTCCCGTTCATATGTTTTCGTCCGTTTTTTATGTTTTAAATGTCGATTTAGCACCTTTTCGTCTGCTTTCATCCGTTTTAAATGCTTTACATCCGTTCGGCGTCTTCATACTTTTTTGTATGCTTACATGCGCTTATATACGTTTCGTTTGTTTTCGACGCTTTTTCCGGTTTCATGCTTTTGCCAGTCCGCTTTCACGTTTTCGTCCATTTTAGACATCTTCGCCTCTGATCTTTTCGCCCGCTTTTATATCGCTTTGATGATACATTTCTTCGTTTTCGCCGCTTACGGCCGCTTTCATACGTTTTCTCGCTTTTCTTACGTTTTCGTTTTGTTTTCATACGCTTTTAGCCCATTTTCTTACGTTTTCATACATTTTCGTCCGTTTCATCCGTTTTCTTTCGCTTTCATCCATTTTCATAATGCGTTTTGACGCGTGTTTTACGCTTTCACACGCTTTCATCTTTTTCTGGTTTTTTCTTACGTTTTTCGGCCATTTTCATCTGCTTTCATCACGCTTTTTTCACATTTTTAGGTTTTCATGTATTTTCGCTCGCTTTTAGACTTTCGCTTTTAGTTTTGTTTTCATCACGCTGTCATCCGCTTTTTACGCTTTCATCCATTTTAGACGTTTCGTCTCTGCTTTCGACGCTTTTATCATTGCTTTATACTTTTCGTCCGTTTTTATACATTTTTGTCCGTTTTCAGACCTTTTTGTCCAATTTCATTCTTTTTTCATTCGATTTTATACGTTTTTGTCCGTTTTCAGACGTTTTCATTTTGATATTTATAAGTGACACTTATTTATCTCTCTGTGATATAACACAGAAGGAAGATGAAAAGTATTACATTATTCATCATGTATGTGTTATCGGCCAGTGATACTCAACTAATAATATGATGGTTGTGTTTTTGAAAATATTTAGGAAGATTTTTGTGTTTTATGATATTATGAAATATTAGAAAAGTTGTTTAATTGAAAACAAGAGATGTTATGATACTTTTGTTAGACTTGTGGTGGATTTTTCTATTCAATGGATACATTGTGCATGTTTCGATAGGTTTTATAGCGGGATTTGAAAATATGTATGGTTGAATCAACAAACTAAATAAGCTATGGTTGAAGATAGCACACATCTTTATAAACAAACCAAAGAAGTTCAAACACCTGTGATATCACAAGTGATATCACCTCAGTTGTGATATCACACGTGATACCATGTGTGATAACACCGGTGATCAATGTTGCAAAAATCGTGAATCGGTAGTGGGAGTGATCGACCACCCCGCGAAAGTAATCGGTCAATTCGATTAATCGGATTAATCGATTGGCATTTCTGCTTTTTGGTATTTCGGAACCAAACTAAAATCTTAACCGATTCCAAGCTGCTATGTTTTCAAACCTCAATAAAAGGCTCCATCGATTATGATGCCCATTGTGCGTTATAAGTGAAATATACGATCTTCAAATTAAGTATAATGCCTAAATTATTAGTATTTTTAAAATGACCGATTTGCTTCGATTCGAGATTTTCACCGATTCGGCCGATTTTTTATCTTTAGTGTCGATTTTTATCCTTGGCCGATTTTCCGGCCGATTTTCAAAATCGACAAAAGGTACTCGTCGATTAACGATAATTGGCCGAGGTTGACCAATTTTGCAACATTGCGGTGATATCATGTGATATCACAAGTGAAATGATATCTGTGATATCATGTGTTATATCAGCGGTGTTTGAGCTGCTTCGGTTTATTTATAAAGGTGTGTGCTTCTAACAACCTAGCTTTTTACTTTGATTCAACCATAGATATTTTAAATCCGCTATAAACCTATCTAAACATGCACAATGTATATTAAATGAAAATCACGTCTGAATAACAGTTTTATAACATCTCTTGTTTTGCTTAAACACCTTTTAATATTTCATATTATCATAAAACACGAAAATCTTATTAAATATTTTCAAAAACATAAACGAAAAATAAAAAGCAATCATGCATAATATAATAATGATGTTTATTATCATTTGTTTCATATATACTTGGTAAAATACTAAATTATTATCACATTTGGTATGAATTTAATATTTCACATTCTTAGTTGAGTATCATAATTGATAACACATACATGATGAAGAGTGTAATACTCTTCATCTTTTACTGATGTTATATCACAAGAAAAAATAAGTGTCTTTTTAAATAACAAAATAGACAAACTATGAAAATAGAGACTTGACATATTGTGAAAATCAAACAAGTGTTGCATTAAATTAGCATTTTTTTGAACAAATAAGAATTCACTAGCGAGACTTTTAACTTTTATTTCTACTAAAGTATAATATCACAAGTGATAGATAACATTGGTTGCATTAAAAATATAAACTTGTTAATTGCGATGAAAAGGCACAAAAACTATCTTATAACGCATTATAAAAGTATTAGAAAACACATGGTGATAATATATAAAATTATCTGAGCGAATGAAATATCTCAGTGATATTAAGGTTAAAAACATACTTGTTTGTTTATTAAATATCACAAGTAACATTAGACATTAACTTTTTTTTAATAAAATATCACAATTGATATTATACATGTAATATAATAAACTTTAATAATAAGCGGAAACGTGTGAAAATAGAAAAGCAATAAAAGCAACGGATGAAATGGAACAAACGTATAAAATAGAATGAAAGCGATAAAAAGCGTATAACGTTAAGCGTCAAAGCGGGGCCCAACATTATCAAAACGGATGAAAATGGACAGCATGAAAAGGAAGCGTCAAAACAAACGAAGCCTAAAAATGGACGGCGTAAAAGAACGAAAGCATATATAAACCTATGAAAACCAGATGACGCAGTAAAACAGATAGCGTAAGAAATCATATTAAAATGTATTAAAACAGGACCAGCGTAAGAAGCGAGATGAAAAGGTAAGCGGACAAAAACGTAAGCGGATGGCGTAAAACAAGCGAAACATAGGAAGCTTGACGATGTAAGAAAGCGAGGAAAACGTGAACAGCGGTTAACCGGATAAAAACATAAAAAAGCGGACAAAACGCTTGAAAGCGAATAAAAGCGTGTAAGCGGGGCGAAAACTTAAGAAAGCGGACAAAAGCGTAAGAAAACGAGGCGAAAACGTAAGAAAAGCGAAGCAACGTAAGGAAATGGCAAACATCGAAACAAATGAAAATGTAAGAAAACAGGCTAGCGAAAAGCGTAGAAATCGGATGAAAACGATGGCGATATGTAATGGGCCAACATATAAACGAACAAAGCGTAAGAAAACGGGCGAAGACGTAATAAGACTAAAAAGGCCAGCGTATGAAAACAGGGTAAACATAAGCGGGCGTAAAGAAAGCGAGGCGAAAGCGTAAAGAAAGCGGATGAAAGCATTATAAAAGCGGAAAAGCGAAAAGCATTATGGCCAGCCAGCGAAAATATAGAAAATAAAAAATAAAATAAAATAACGTGAAATTAAAAAAGGTGATTAAAAAAAAGACAAATAATGAGAAAATAAATAAGAAAACTAAAAAGAAAAGAAAAAGACAAGAAAAAAACATGGACTTAGGTTTAGACGTATTAAATCTAGGTTAATCACCACCATTAGATCAAATTAGATGGAAGGTTGGGATTTATCTCTTAGTATGCAAGAATTTTTGAGTATGCAAAATAAAGTGTATCGTGGTGGACGTAATTAATTAATTTGTCAACCAACTGTTGGGGTTATAAAAATACTGTAAGAAGTTTCCAGTTGGCAATGAAAAACGAAAATGAAAAAATTGACTTGGAAAAATAAGAATAACATTAAAAGTTGGCAACCACCCCAAGCCAATTAAGTTAAGAAATATATATGGCTTGTATTCAGATATGTCTCTTTGCGTATGATGAAAGACATGACCAAATCCACCCTTTTAACCTTGTATATATATCCATCCCCCCTCTTGTTTTAAACTCCGCTCTCACCAACAAAAATATATAAAAAAAAAATAACATAAATGCAATGAGCAATATTCCAACTTCTTTGACAGACTCTTGCTTAACCACCTTCTTACTTGCCATCTCCTCTTCTGATCCTTGGCCTTTCTCTATGTCCTAACATCTCCCTTGATCCATCCATCTCTTTTCGTATAGTATATTTCCTTAAATAGTAAGATAGCTAGCTAGGTTATTGTACGTGATGGGTAGCGGAGATAAGCATTTTTTGAGTTTTCATCTGCATCATCATCAAAAGCAGCAGCAAGAAGAGGAGAACATGAAGAAAGATCATCATCATCATCATCATGTACCGAAAGGATGCATGGCTGTGATGGTTGGCCATGAAGGTCAAGAGCAAAAGAGGTTTGTGATACCTGTCATCTATATTTACCATCCTCTTTTCATTCAGCTCTTAAAAGAAGCTGAGGAGGAATATGGTTTTGATCATCGTGGACCTATCAACATCCCTTGCGACGTTCAGCAGTTTTCCAATGTTGAAGGCTTGATCAAGAAAGATGATTTCTTCTACAACCATCAGCATCATCATCATCATCACCACCATCATCATCATCATCACCATCACCATATTTGGTGTTTCAAGGCTTGATATATATCATCATCATGGTGTTCTTTTTAAGAAATTATGTTTGCTTGTTTAACTACTATACGCTTTACTTTTACTACAAGTTATTATTATTATAATTTGTATTTCTTTTTGTGTTTTTTCATGTATGTATGTGGGAAGAACAAGGGAGAGATGAAATTCAACTTAACTGTAAATATGTTTATGTGTTTTGAATATTATAAAATATAGAAATAGAAATAGAAATTGTGTTTGTGTTTGTGTTTGTGGTGATGTTATTCACGTACTATTGTACTACTAAGTAGTATTAATGAGAACACATGAATTGAATTGAATTGAAAATGCATGGTGGGTGGATTGCTTAAGGAAAAGGGTGTTGTGAAACCAGAAATAGCTAGGCAAGACAATGCGATGATGATATCATAGTCATATATATTGAATTGTTTGTGGGGTGGTGGATATCATCATAGATCATGTCGACACAGATAAGAACTTGGCTAGGAACCAACCTTTTTAATGTTCAAACATATATAAACTACGCAAGATATATCCTAAGCAATAAATATATATACCATTCAAAATATCTATAAATACTTTGTGTCTAATTATTTTCAAAATCATTCTACAAATTTCGAGCTTTTATCCGTCATATATGATGCATTTAGTTTCTTCTGTGTCTAAAGTCTTCATATATATCCGTAAAAATTACTTCGTAGACTTTTAGTTTATAAATATTTACTTTTAATTTCCAATTAAACATAGTAGTCTTTTCTTTTTCCATAAAATGGATCACTTTTGAAAATTGTTGGACTTGGCATAAGCTAGCAACCGAGCATGGGATCGATGGATCGGAGTAATACAACCTAGAAGGCAAAAACAATAACCACTCCAAATTATCTCTAACGCTGAGTTTCTGTTATAGTTTTTAACATGATATTTGAGCAAATCTTTAATTATCAATTCAAGAATCCTCAAAATGGGTCTTATATCTTTAACATGAATATTAGAATGTTAATCTATATTTCGACAGAGTAGAAATTATCATTGTATGATCTAAGAAAGCAAAATGTATTTTTGTCTACACAATGAAATGTGTTGATGTATTTTGATACAGAAAGGTGAAAAAGGAAAGGAGTTAATTGTGTGGGTGAAGAGAAGTTATGATGTTGTTGTATCCTTTTCCTTTAACATCCTTTTTTTGAGGTCACCCTCTCATTTGTTTCCTTTTCCTTTTCCACAATAGCCACTTATCTAATTATCCCATTAGTAATTCAAAAAAAAAAATCAATATAACTTAGAGAGCTGGGTACCGTGACTTGGCACCCCACTAATCTGACGTGGATGGTAAACTGAAGCCACCAATCATACTTAATATGTGAGTGAGTTCTTTGATGTGGCGTATGATAATGACCGGCTCTAGTTTACGCGTACCTAGCACTCTTAACAAAGTAAGCATATCTTATAAATTAATTTTTGAACAAAGTAAACATGTCTAAATACTTTCGGATTTTGAAGATAGAATAAAAGACAGTTTTGGATTTTTGGGGATATCTAAAAGTGAAAGTAAGTAATAATAGAAACGGGATAAAGCAAAGAAGCAAGTTGGCATAACATGAAATTCAACCACAAAAAGAGAAAAAAAAAGTTGGCATCCCATCATTTTTGGATACCTTCCCAAGTTTTAAACAACACACACATCCACTTTTCCATTTTTCAATTTCACGACTCTTGTACTTTGGATTCCAATACCCTTTTCTCCAAATTGTCAAACACATATACCATACATGTTCACATTAATTATTTTCCTAGTAACAATATATATAAAGTTGTTGTAGAAAACAGATAAAATTTGTTTTTTGGTTTATATTTGATAAGGAAAGAAATTTGCATCGGGTTTTAAGTATATTAGTGTTTAAGATATACCCGATAGAAGAGGTACATGATGCCTACGATATCGGGGTCTCATGAATTACAGGTAAAAGTATTTCAACTAAAACATAATTTGTTAAATTCAATTCCTGAAGAAAAAAAAAAAAAAAAAAAAATCTAGCTCATATGAAAATGAGTTGTTGATCCAGACAACCAATTTTGTTTGTACTGATCATGAGGCTTACCTTTGGTGAAAATATATAATTGTGAAAGCCATTTATTGTCGAGCATTAACTAACTTTGCACCACATGGATGCATTGAATAGGTTTTACACAAAATTAGCAATAGATAACGACCTAATAACAGTGACAATTAATATTAAATGTGTCAAAATTGTTTGTGAAAATTGGGGGCGAGATATGCATGCACGTATTGGTAGAAGGCTAGCTATCAAGTGAAAATTAAGGACCATACATGTTGGCTTCCAAACACGTTATTTTGGTGGAAGATGACTATTTGATCATTCACATCTGTAAGTTGTAACACAAAATACATTTGTCATATATGTGGGACATATATCTAGTGTGAAGAATTCAACTACCAACAAAAATAATGTGCACCAAAAGTTTTTTTTGGGACGAACAACAAATTAACAAACTGACGAAAAAGTTTTTTTTTTAGCTATTGATATGGTTATGAAGACTGTAATTGGATTAAGAAATACTTAGGTAGATGTTTTGGTGAGGTCCGGAACAGAAGGCTACTGGGTGTCTTTGAACCACATAGGTTATAGTGTAAAATTAAGTCAAATATATTGAAATTTAAAATTCATCCGGTGAGTCTTCTTTATCTAGATAAAATGCATCTCATTACTTTTATTTCTAAATACCCGTCACTATTTTTTTGTGTTAAAGGTATTCCGTAGCTCGTGAGGTTCACATGGTCTTCAATCAAGAACCTTTGTCCCGTGGTTCATGTGGACGTTCGGAGGCATATATTTTTTTAGAGCTAAAAACTTGATGATTCGTGAAGAGAAATGTGTCTGTGGTATTTTCTTTAAGTTCTTTAACTTATTTTTATTTAGCATGATATGTATTTTATTTTAATTATTTTAAAGCATTTCTTTTTAGAGAATAAACATTTTTTGAAACTATAATAAATATGGGGCCGGGGTATTGGAATGAAAATAGAATCCGTTTTTTTTTTTTTTTTTTTAGAATTATTATTTATTTATTTTTGAACAAAGAAAATAGATGGATTGGTATATGAAAAGGTGGAAAGTGACCTTTATAAAATATAATATACTTAACAGTTAAGTGGTTCTAGAAAGTCTGTGTTTTATCTTCACTTTCTTCAATTCTGTAATATCTTAATCTTGCATTCATACTACAAAGCTGGTTTTACCACGATCAAATCGTGGGAAAAGCAGGTGAAAAGCGGCCGATCCGCAGTTTCTGCCGGATTCATTAATTCATTGCGTAAAACCCGTGGGTAAATATTTTCCTGAGAATTCCCGAGGCGTTGGCGATTTAATCCCAAATATTATCGTGGATAATCCGTAGGTTTAATTTCCCACATATTTCTCACCGAATATTTTTTTTGACCCATTTCCCACATTTCGGCAACAATTTCCCACGGGCGCTTTTTGACACAGATTTCCCACCAATTTATTTCCCACCCACCAATTCTCCCACTGATTTCTTATTGACAGTTTCACATGAGAGCTCGTAGCAAATCTGTGGCAAGATTTTATAGAATTACAACAATATTTAATATTTAAATAAGAGGTGTAAAATTAGAATATAAATGTAATTTTTTAAAATGGAGCATAAACTTTCCCTATTAACAGGCTAGCTTTCAAACCGAAAGCGCCAACATGTGATTCTACAAACACATATACAACAGATAAGAGGCCCAATCCTTCCATACAAAATATTACTAAACTTAGACCTATTCTTCACCAAATAAAAGCTCTAGACTTTATTTACGCCACCACTTCCACAACCTTCATATTCTTGTCTTAGAAAGATCTTGGCGTTTTCTAGCTGTCCACAATACCCAAGTGGTGATCATCACAATCCCCAATGAGTATCTTCTTCCTCCATTACCACCATGAAAAACATTCTTATATAACATCAGTAATAAATCATCAAAATCGTAAGCAAAAGCGGGTCTAACTTACACCATTTGCAAATTTTAGCTAAATACAAAGGAACTATAACAAAATAAAACATAGGCCGCTTTTGGGTCAACAAAAACTGTTTCAAATAATCTAGATCTTCCACCATATTGCAAAACTGCAGGATATCTAACAAAGTAGACGTTATCAAGCGGTTGCACTCTTATTGGCATCTCGTGTCTCTAAGCCACTCTTGTAGGTAGTCCGATATGGTGGTTTACATGGTCGCGTTAAATCTCACGCAATTAAAAACGGGATAACCTTTATTAGAGATCGGAACCCAAGTGATGTCTTTGGATTATCTGGCATTTCAATTTAAACCTTTGGCCTGTAATTACCATGCGTATGTGAAGTCACGCCAGATCTTTGCGGCCGACAAAGAGAAAAACAGATAGGCTCCCGTTTTTATCGGCCCAGGTTCCAACATCAGCTGAATCGGACGAAGAGATCTTTAAATGCTCGGCGTCGTCTTGTGGCGCAAGTCTTGGAACTCGAATAGAAACTCTGGTATCCCGAAACTAGAAACGTGTACCATCTTCCCATGAAAACAGACCATTCTTTCCCCAAGTAACTCTCTCGTTAACCTTGCATTTTACCTCTTTGTTTAGAATCTAAACTTATACAAGCGGGGCAAACGAAATTGAAACCCGATCCTTTGTAACAAAGTATTGCCCGCTACCGGAGTCCCAGGCCGAAGCATATGGTTAAGCATTGTGATCAATCCCTTTACCCACGCCCCAATAATAAGGTGATGCATGTCAAGACTTCTGTTTGAACCGCTTGCGGGTGGGTTCTGGGCCAAATGGGGTGGTCTTCACTTGCATGGTAAATTTCCGGCATCTCACTTATAGATCTTTTGATAGGAAGAAAACACCGGATTTCCCTACCACGTGAGAAACATAGCTTGCCTCAATGACCCTCAAGCATAGCGACCCTTGTTATACCTTTGTAAATCTCATGCGCCCACTTGCTACTTTAAGCGCTAAATTAACAAGGTCTTCTCGAGATTTTGGCCCAAGCGTATACATGTTGGAACTATTAAAAATAAAAGTAAATACCCTCCAGGACACTGTATTTTTTGTCTCTTTCTAACGGTATCCTCGGACGGGAATTTTTTAACCCTTTGAACCCGAAAAAAAGTCAGCGCGCATCGAAAAATAAAGCGTCTCTCCAAATGGTCAGCAGCAAGAGCCTTAAGCGATAAATAGTAAATGGGTAGACTAGATAACAGCGACTTAATCGAACTCGTTAATTTTGTGCTCCCACCCATGGTATCGATAGTGTTTAGCCTTCCACGAGAGACAACCTTTATTTTGAACAGTTTAATCACTTGCATTCGGTGTGCCACCACTTCGTCATATTTGCTCCCAATTCCCGAAATAGTTCCGAAGGAGATTCCCTTTCTACACCCAAAAAAGAAACATCCGCTGTTCTCCACCTCTTCATCATTCAAACCAATACCAAACAAGTATGACTTTTGTATATTAATTTTGATCCGAACACCGGTGAAAAACAGGAACCTGATAGCCACATTATCAAATTGAACCTTCCTTTGACCACTGGGCACACAATTTTAGGAACGCATCATCGGTAAAATAAATGTATATTGTTTATCACTACCATCCCTATCCTTATTATCCCCGTTGAGCAAGCTTTTACTTCAATCATACAATTGCAAAATTTCCATAACAACCAAGAAAGAAAGCGAGATAACGGATCTCCATCGGCAGCCAAATTGAGGTATATTTGACAATTGAAGTCAAAGCGGGCCGAGGACGGCCAGGCCGGGGTACCAGACCAAATTGAAACCGAACCGGACCGGTGACCACCGACAATCGGACCGACAGCATGATTGACCAGGCCGGTCGATCTAACAAAGATCTAGGGTTTTAAATAAATTTAGGATTGATCTTTAATTTGTCGGTCCGTCCGGACCCAAACCGAAGCGGACCGAATTTAGCCTTGTGGACCTGGCCACCGACCGAAACAAACCAAATAGGATATATAATAATCATAATTAGGACCGACCTCATTGGTCGGTCTGGAATCCGAGTTTTCACAAAAAGATTGAAACTCTCGGTCCGAAACTTCAAATTTAAATCGGTCCGGTCCGGTTTTCGACCGATGAGCACCCCTATATGGGAGTAATATTTTGCAAGTAAATTAGGAATCAATGAAAGATTTACCGTATATTTTGTACCTAGCATTTAATTTTTTGGCTAAACCTTTTAACCTTTTATGGTGACTATTTTATTTGTTACTTATCTTGTAAATTGTTGGTGTCATTTATTCTTTTACTTGAAGAATATGATCATATCGTTTTCTATACTATTGTACGTAGTATATGTATATAAAAAAAAAGTAAAGTAACTCCCAATGTAAATGCTTTCACGGGTTATGGGTACCCAATGCCGTTTTCAGTATTTGGGGAAGGTTAAGATGTAGACAGCCTTACCCCTATCTAATTTAAATTGTTACTAAATCACTCACATAAAAATCAGGCGTTAATTTAATTTGGTAATTTTAAATACAAAGTCAAGCTATATATATATATATTTATATATATATATATATATATATATATATATATATATATATATATATACAATGTCATTGTTTTATATTAAGTTGATCATTAGTAGCAAGTAGGGGTGTTAGTCGGGTTCGGGTCAAATCATGTAGGCTAAAAAACATACCCGAACGCGACCCTATTTAAAACTCAGGTTAGTCGAGTTCAGGTCAATTCGGGTTCGGGTCAACCCGAATATAAGTAAAACTATTTAAAAAAATTACTTACTTTAATATGTTTACATTGTAAAATTAGTCGAGTCAGGTTGGTCAGGTTCGGATTAATTCGGGTTGAGGCTAAAAAAAATAACCGAACCCGACCCTAGTTAGAACTCGGGTAGTCAAGTTGACCCGAGTAACCCGACTCAAATAGGCTTAATCGGGTTCAGATCGAGTCGTCCTTTTTGACATCCCTAGTAGCAAATATGACTTTATCATATTTATTTATACCCATATCGAACATGTAGCATGTCTCTACTAAAACTTACGGATTCGTTAAGTCAAATTTGATCTTATGTGGAAATCAGTGGGTAATTACCCACCACTTTCCGACGTACTTCTAATATTGGTGGGTAATCTGTGAGAAATTACTGACATATTTCCCACAGACCTAGTCAATTTCTTATTTATTTATTTCTTTGATATAGTTAGATGTTCACGCACAAACCCATACTTGTATATCTACACATAAAACATCTAAAGATCAATGAAGGTCATGACAGACATAAAACATATTTGTGTAGATATTCATCCATATGCATTGATTTGATACAAAAAAAGTTATACCTAACCTACACATACACTTATGATACTCACATAAATAGTTACATTAATAAACGAAATCATATAATATGAAACTAAAAACACATATGAAGACATAATAAGTAATTTGGGAATGTATAAGTATGCAAAAATATAAAGATAATATTTTTGTGGGAAATCCGCGGGTATTTACACATGTGTTTCTCACGGATTTATCAAATTGGTAGGTAAAGTGTGGGAAAGTACCCACATATTTTCCATGGATATAATTGTTTTCTTTTACTTTTTTAAATAGTTGCACGTTCACGCATATACACGTCCACATACCTAGATAGAAAACATCTATAGATACAATGAAGGCCATATACAGAGATATGTAACATATACGCGATATCCACACATATACAACAATTTGTTACAGAAAAAGGTTATACTTGAATCTACACATACACTTGTGATACTAACATAAATAGTTCCATTAATCGACAAACACATATAATATGAACTACAAACACATATGAAAACATACTAAGTAATGTGGATATGTGTTAGTAGGCAAAACATAAAAACGATATTTTCTGTAGGAAATTCGTGTGTATTTACACACGTATTTCCCACAGATTTATTAAATTGGTAGGTAATGTGTGGGAAAGTACCCACATATCTTCCACGGACATAATCGTTTTCTTTTACTTTTTTGATATAGTTACACGTTCATGCATATACACGTCGATATACCTAGATACAAAACATCTATATATACAATGAAGGTTATAAACAAACATACGGAACATATACGTGTAGATATCCACACACATATAATGGTTTGTTACACAAAAAGGTTATACCTAAACCTACACATACACTTGTGATACTAATATAAATAGTTCCATTAATTAATAGACAAACACATATAGTATCAAACTACAAACATATATGAAGACGTATTAAGTAATTTAAGAATGTGTAAGTAGACAAAATACAAAAACGATTTTTCTGTGGGAAATATGTGGGTATTTACACATGTATTTTCCACGTATTTATTAAATTGGCAGGTAATCTGCGGAAAAGTACACACATATTTCCCATGGACATAATCGTTTTCTTTACTTTTTTATATAGTTACACCTTCACGCATATACACATCGATATACCTAGATACAAAACATCTATAGATAAAATGAAGGTCATAAACAGACATACGAAACATATACGTGTAGATGTCCACACATATATAATGGTTAGTCGTGTAGATATTTCCCACGACAAACACAAAAACAACATTTTGTGGGAAATACTAGCTAGTGATGACCTACTGATTTCCAACGGACGAGTTAAATAGTTACTTTATAAAAAAAGACCGTGTGAAATCCGTGAGTAATGGAGCCAAAATTTGCCACATACTTTTGGCCATGGCTAATATGTGTGAAGTGTGCCACAAGTTTCCACGGACGTCCTAATAAACACAAATAGTGTGAATATGGTCGCAAATCTGTGGGAAATTTGCGACGGATTTCACACAAAAACGTGGTCAACAATTTAGTGTGTAAAGAGTGGGAAATCCGTGGGAAATTTACTACATATTTCCCACCGAAATTTGGTCAACAATTTGGTGTGTATTTTGTCAGTATTCCGTGTGAAATTTCACACAATTTCGCTTCCGTGGGAAAAGTTTTGTGGGAAAAACCAGTTTGTGTAGTAGTGATTCAGGACTAATCAGAATTGAATTAAGTGAGATGATTAACGAAGCTGAGGTGGAAGTAGTGGGTTATGAAGGCAAACGGCTCGAGAATACTCTTCTTGGCTGTATAGTTTTCAACGAATGAAAAAGGCCTCGATCGGCGACCCATAATGTTCCAGGAACTAGATTTAAACATGTTTCTTGTCAAAACAGGAATAGCCTCTTTCTATCTCTTGTGACGCTGTGTTGTCGCAGCTTCTACTCAACTTGATTTGGTCTCGATGTTCCCTTTAATATAGTTCAGCATTCACATTTCTGTCAGTCATTTTCTATACATGATGTTTCACTTATCACCTGTTAAAATTCTAACTCACATCGAAGCTAGTTGAATATGATAGGCAACCAGCCTTGCACCTCACCTTAGGCGAGGACATGAGTGAATCTAGTTAAGGGCATTAGGTTGTGTATATGAGTATATGGCTCAATTTGACACTAAAACATAGATCAATAGCACAACGTGGCAGTGATGTAGGGCACTAGTATTAGGTGCACAAAAGGAGATGTTTACTCAAACTCTCTATCATACTTATGTGCCAATTTTTCCTTGAAAATAGTAAAAACGACGATCATGTTCAATCAGGCGTTAGGCGCATTAATCTTGTTTTGGTTTCTGTATGTCTGATTGGATGAGCTGATAGTATGATTTAAGCTAATTGGAAGAATATCTCCGGTGTCCTGTTTTGGTTGGGTATGGCCGTATGGGTATGCTATAAAACATTAAGTGCCATGCCAACATTAGACAATGAGATGCACAATTACATGAAGCACTTTGACTCATGTATTCTTAACCAACTCCATGTAATTGTGCATCTCATTTCTAGACAATTAGATGCACAATTATATGCAGTTGATTTTTGTTCTTGCCAAAGTTGATTGTCGTCAAAACAAGACATATTTTGTTAGTCTTTGCTGGTCTGATTGCAGGGCGACTGTAATTCATGTTAATGCCGAAATAAAAAAATGCTGCTTCTGGTCATAAGTTTTAGGGTGTTCAAATTGGAACAGCACGTCCGCACCTTTTATTGACATCCTGTTTAGGGGGTTTTTTCTTGGTTTGGTTTTGAGGGATTACTGGTTAAAAGGGAGGGAAAAAAATAAAAAATATAATCTGTCAAACACAAGTGCTTTCTCTTAACATCACTACTCTAGTGTATAATTTGGTAAATGTTTTCTGAAAATTGTTACAAATATATATTAATTATGTTTGGTCTGAGCAAGTATTTATTGGTACCGAGTCTGATATAAGCATGAAGTTATCCTGAATTCATAATTTTAGAAAACTACATAAGCATGAACCAAGAATATTACTCCGTAAATAATAGTTAATGAGACTCATGGTTAGGATGTGACTTAAATGGGATAAACTGACATACAAATATTCAGCAAAGGGTAACACCTTAATTGAGCTGTCATCTAAACCATCTTCTCTCTTCACCAATCGAGGGTCGAGTAATCTCATCTTCAATTCTCCCTTTGGAACAAGAGGACATGCTTAACCTTCTCTCCGTCCTCACATGAATTGGGCTCCCCGGCTTAAAGTCCACTTCACTGTCAGTGATCATGACTCCACCACCATTGTATTTTTCGGATAAATTGAAAGACAAGCGCTTCCTAGCAGACGTTTTCCTCTCTCCATCTGTGGCTGGCATATTCCTCTGTCTTGGTGCACTTTGTGGCCGTATTCTTGCTATAGCTGAGGCTGTGGCAGACATATAACTTGGCTTTCCACGCAAAGTTGGCGTTCCACTCTCACCCATTGAGAATCTTCTTTCCTCTCTTAGATACCGGGGACTGGCTGAGTGCACTTTGACAGGTGATTTTATTCTTGGAAGGGATGATGGCGTGATAGGCGACTGTGAGTAGTGTGATCTATGGACCGGAGATGAAAACGGATTTGGGTTGAGTCTTTGTCGTTGATTCTGTGACCTTTTCCAGCTTGGAGATAAGGAACAAGGTTGACAAGTATCGATTTGTATTGTTTTCATTGGCTCTCTTTGATCCATAGAATGTTTTCTGTCCCATTTCCAGTCTTCCTCGGACTCATTGTGACCACCATGTTCATTTTGATCAGATCTCCAAATCTATTAATTAATGAAATACGTGAAGTTGTATAGTTGGGGATGAACTAAAAGTTTACTGGGAAATAACACAGGTGTATATATAAAACCTGATGGATTAAGGTGCGAGTAAGATCCTTTTCACGTTTTGGTGCTGCTACTTGAGTATTGTGTAACATGGCTTGGATCTGCTCCATTCTGTATGCATGTGTATCACACTCATTGGTATTAATGTTGTATTCTTCTCCGGCCTACAATCACATCAGCGCCAAAAAAATGTGACCATCCACTGTAATGTTAGAACAAAAAAGGAAAATGTTATACAAATGAAGCTCTCACAATGAAGTTGTCAACAAGATGGGATCCCCAATCGTTGTTGGCTTCACTAAAGACTGAACCTTGGAAGCCGCTACCTTCGCTTGAAAGCTTTCTTCGCTGGTCACAGACTCGAGCTTGGACACGGACCAATGATTGCATGCATTTGAGTGTCATTTTTGCTCTCTTCCTTACATTCTGGCCTCTTACCAATGCTTGTAGCATCACAACCCCTTTCAGTGCTTGAAGTGCTCTCCTAGCCTAAAATGACCAGATCCGGCTCTTTGTTAGCAATAGTATTGTAGTTCATTTCGAGAATAATTTATAGCTAATGAGCAATTTAATTTATCAAGACATGCACTTGTATTATAAGTTAATATATTAGTTACCAGGTATCCTCTGAAGGAGGTCTGAATAACTAGAGCAGCATTCGTGTGTTCTTCATAGGAAAATGGAAGTCTTGTTAGCGGAATGACTTCCACTTGCAATATTGGTGGTGCCTCATCAGGTAGTGGTAAAGTGGTGACGCTTGCATGTTTCTGGTCATAACACACGGCATGTGACACGGGTTCTGTAATTGTAGCTGAGGTTGATAGATTGTTGGATTCATGATGAAGAATAGTGGTTGTTTCATGAAGAGGTGCTTTCTTGAAAATCCATCTTCGCTTCCTATTCTTCTGCACAAACGACTACAAGAAGTCGTTAGAAATTAAGAGAATGAATGATTTGTTACGGAAATTAGTATATCAAACCAGTTAATGAAGTTGATGGAGGTAAGAAAATGGAGTTGCCTCGTGTGACTCTAGTTCTTGTTCATCATCTCTTGTCCTGCTGGCTTTGATCATGCGCTTGGTAGGAGACGTAAAAGCTTTTTTGACAACATCTAGCCATGAATTGCCTCCCATTTTGGTTATGTCATCTACTATTAAGGAGATGAATGCAAATGGCCGAGGTACATATATGCTTAGCTAGTTATATATGTAGATGTGCATATATATAAAACCATCAATTGTACGTGACTACATGTAAATGTTAAAGTTAAGGTGGTGTCAGAATAAATGTTGTTGAAAGAGTATATATGTGGTCATGATCTGGATAAATTAACCCGTACAAAGCTGCATATAATGTGAACCACTTTAATTTCAGTTCTCCTATGCATGGCGTAAAGGGAAAGAAGAATAATTGAAGTTGATGGAAGAGAATGTTTGGCTGTAAAAATAATGAAACGGGTAAAAAGTGGACACTTTCATCAACCTCGAAGCGTATTAAAGAGGAAGACATGCCCCCACTAAGCTACTACTATACCTCTAATATGACATAGTATATCATTTACTTTAATCATATAAATATATTCTGCTAAAGGGGTATGATATATGCCTCTTTTGCTTTTGCATCTTAGCTTGTAAGTGACAAATATAGCTAGGATCCTCCACTTGCCAATCGTTTTCCTTGTATCATTATGTTATGTAGGTAGGAACAACTACAACAACATATATGAAGTTCACGTTGAGTGTGTGTGGTTTGTTGGAATTGAATACCTCAAGTCACTATACTGTATATGTGTGCACACACGCAGTTACCTAACAATGATAAAAACAAGTAAATTTTCATATACTATTCATTCGTTTAAAATCTTGTTAAGTTTAAAATCTAGTTATTTTTTTCCATTTTTCTAATGAAAATATGAATTAACAATGAGGATATCAGAAATTTTATATAAGATAATACACGGTTCTAATTGAAAGTGATAGACCAGAGGAATTGGAGAGGGCTTCGTAACACGGTAAAGAGGTCCAGTGCTATCACAGCGGAGCAGCACCCGACGAGTTTGGAAGTCCTTAACAGAAAAACCAAAAGGGTCCAATTCGACGGTACAATAATTGTCACAAACAAACTGACGAACGGAAATTAAATTTTTTACGATATTAGGAGTGATTAAGATATTGTTTAAATGGAGGGGTCGAAATGGTGTAGGCAAAACACTATGTCCAGAGTTGGTAACGGGAATGGAATGCCCGTCACCAACTGCAACAGATGGATAAATGCACGAATTAAAAACATCACTAAGATTATGGACAGTATCATTAAGGTGAGATGACGCACCTGTATCCATATTCCAAGTACCTAGAGCAGGATCTTGTAGTGTCCCGGCAGTGAAAGCATGCGGCAAAATAGTTTCCTGACCCGGAAGTTGACCCGAACCGACCATAAAACCCACGGGTGCCTGTGGTTGACCAGGCTGTTGACCCTGTTGACCAGCAGGTCCAAATGAACCCGGTTGGTAGCCTGTTAAACCCTGCTGACCCCCTGCCCATGTTGACTTGAATGTTGACCTGCCAAACCGATTGGACCTCCCAGTCCAAAATGAACCCCTGCTTGTTGTGGAATCTGACCCAGGTGGAATGTATAACCAGGGTACGTGTGGCCTGAAGTGTTGTTCTGGGTAGGCTGGTTTGAAAGTTAAATTGAAGGTTGATAAAGCCCAGTGAAGCAAAGTGTTGGGCCGAGTAAGCGTGGAAATGCTTGCAGGAGTTTTATTGGTGTAGAGTGCCACTGGTTGGGCAGTTAGAGTGGAGGCAGTGGTAACATTCATTGTGTTAGGAAGAGTATTATTATTTCCATTACAACCAAGTCTAGCCAACAAGTTTTGGAGTGTTTGAATATCTGTGGGTGTTAATTGTGAGGTCGATATATCATTGGAGCTAGATGTACGAGTAGCAAGACCATGTACCCCATTGTGTAAGAATTTACAAGAAACACCAAAGCGACATGAACCTTTATTAAAGGTGAAGCACGACTTATTTACCTTTTCCATGGAGGAGTTAGAGCGACGGGCATTAGAACCGGAATTTGCCAATAAAACCAGCGGTGAGGATGACGTAGCACCTATGAGTGTGTCTTGTCCTCGTGTCTTCAACCGCATCTCCTCCGTAGTGAGCATAGATCGAACGGTCTTGAGATCCGGAAACGGGTCCCGATGAGCAATAATCGTGGATATGTTGTCATACCTTGCGGGTAAGCCTTCAAGTGCAAAGGTGACCACATCATCCGAGTTCATAGGCGACCCGAGAGAGGTCAAAATGGTCGCAATGGATTCAATCTTGCGAAAGTATGCATCTATGGTCAAATCGCCAAGTTTCAAGGAACGTAGTTCCGCCTTGAAAGCAATAGAACGTGTACGTTTTGTTGTCATGAAAAATATCGGCAAGTATGCCCCATGCTTCCTTTGCCGATTGAGGATTTTCAACAACAAATCTTTGTTGAAGGGTTTTGGATATCGTGACAAAGATCCAAGATAAGATTATGGTGTCAATCTTTAGCCATTCGGCATCGGGGTGTGGTGTAGTGCTTGAGGTTGCATCATCCCCTACCTTGATCTCTATATGATCCATGAGGGAATTGCCTTTACAAAGATTGTGGAAAAAGTAGACCCAAGATGAATAATTCATCTCTTCGATGTCTAACTTAACAGGAATTAGGCTATTGAGGTTAGTGATAGACATTAGTTTGTCGAAAAGTAGGATTAGTGGTTGAGGGGGGGGGGGATCCATGACGGTCATGATTGCGATTTAGAGGGTGGCGAGATGAGGAGATAGAATGTTTTAGGTTGTTAGTCGTGGGACAGAAGCACCGCAAAAATACCAAATGAAAACAGCAAGCCGACTGGTTATACTAAAAAACCAACGATCGACTTTTACCACCAATATAGTAACAGCAGCCGGACTGGTTATACTACAAAACCAACGATCGAATTTTACCACCAATATAGTAGTCGACTGGCAATCAAGAGCCAACGATCGACACGAGAAAAAAATAATATTACAGCAGCGGAATATGAAGGAGAGTTATGGTACGCTCTGAAACCATGAAAGTGATAATGTGATAAGGATTTTGATTGATTTGAACATGCAAGGATACACAGTACATATAGAGCCTATACATCATCTATTTTAGGTAAATTGGCAATCACCCTCAATCACAAACTAATCATATATAATATACAACTAATTGCCAACTAGTCAATCTTATCTCTTTACTAGCACATTTAAATTACAGCTAACACTAATATGACTCATTTTTTTCCTTTAAAATTGATATTTACTTTTAAGGTTTTGCTAACAAGCTTTTCGGATTATTGTTAACAACTAATTATGACAATTTATGTTTAAATAACATACAATGTCCAAATAAAGTACTTTAAATTCACTAACAACTTTTTAGAATATATCAAACACAAATACAATTCAATATCACTAATTGTTGTGTTAGCAAAAAATACGAAGTTTGTCTCTAATTGTGTTTAAAGTGTGTTTGTTTAGGCTCATGTTTTGGGATTAAGCTTATGTATCATAAGCGGCTTATTACATATAAATAATAAACTTACACATTCATATTTAGTGTTTGACTTGGCTTTAGTAATAAGTCAATATGACAACAACAAAAAAGTCTATGAACATTAAATAATTATTAAATGATGTTATAAGGTCTTTTAAATAACCTTCCTTATATAAGCTCACTCTATTTTAAATAAGCTAAAAGATTTGAGCTTATAAAAAACCTAGCTCATAAGCTCTCTAGACACAATCACTATTGTTAACAACAAACTTAAAGATTGTTGTTTGCAATTTCTTTATTTTTGAATATGTATTGTCAGACATATATTTCATGTGTTTTGCTAAACATAAACTTAGTAGTCATGTTTAAGAAATGAAGGTTATGCAAAAGTAATGGCATAATTATGTTAAAAAAAAGCAATGGCATAATTAAAGTGATTAGGAATAGTTGAGTATATAATTTGAGAGTGGACATTTTATCAGTAAGATACAAACTATATATCCATCTTCTAACATCCGTAACTTTTAAAGCTATGTTTAGTTTCATTTTTGTTTTAAAGGAAAGGGATTGATACCGTAAGGAAATGCCAAGTAAATTGGTTGATATATACAAAACACATGTAAAAAAACGTGTATGTAAAAAGACATGTATGTGATTTGCAAACTTTTAGGGTGTGTTTGGTAATAGGCTAGGGCATAGGCTGGAGCTTATATTATAAACCGAAAGCTAAAGCTTATATTTTTATAGGCTAGGGCTGTGATTTGCACTTTAGATTTAATTACATAAATCGTCCTTGTGATTTACCTATAGTTGCAAGTTTCGTCATTAACTCTCTAAAATTACACCAAACGTTCCTATAGTTATCCATTTTGATTTGACTTGTCCTTTGACAGGATGGGCGTTTGTTTGGGCTGTTAACTCTGGTCACGTGATCATCACGACGTCACGTGAGGGCAAATCCTTTCATTTACGCTGCTAGAACCATAGGGACAATCCTTGTAACAACTTCATATGCTGTTTGTTTTTTTGGCTTGTTTGTTTTTCCTGCCACCATCGTCCGTCAGCATTAAAACTCCCACCACCACCGAAGATCCTTCATCATTAAAAGCCCCATCACCATCGAGGCCCTTCACCACAACCAAACTAACAAGAAATTCACATGTGTTTGACTTCGAAACACCCGCTACACTGCAAGCACATTTGTATATAATTTTTTTTATGAAAGGTCAGAATATATTAGATTGCAAACTGTATATAAATTTACAAAGCATACATTTGAGATGATTGATATGCCAAGACCATCTCAGAGCAGCTGATACAGAATGAAACATATCACAAAACAAACTGCATACTATAGATTCTTGTGCATTGACAAAACAAACTGCATACCTATTTACCTAGGACTTCCTTCCCACTTTAACAATTCAAAGAACTGTTACAACTTCATCCTCACAAGTCATATCAGTACCTTAACTGATTAAGAGTCGAAGGCCTCATCCCTCCATTAAAACCATCCATTCCTCCTGATGTGAAAGACCAACACAGAAAGCTATTATAGTAATGGCATCATTATATGTTGCCTATTACCTATGTTCCATGTGTTCTTAACAACTTGTAATTGTTAGAATACATAACTATGTTCTTACTACCAAAATACATACAAGTTAAATACAAATAATGTTTTTAGCATCCATAGATGCCACTATGCCAGAACCAGTTCCCAAAAGTAACTATGTTGATGCCATAACCACCATTCACTGCCTTATTTTCTTGCTACTGATGCTGGTAGATCTCACACTGGCTCATGGAGCTATTAAACCAATTATGCAATTTGTGATTTTGACCTCAGTTTTAGGTCTCCTATCAACAACTTTTTTAGGATGCACCCATGAATCATCATCAGTGTCTGAATCATCAAACTAGTTTGACTCAGTGTCATCATCAGTGGTGTCATCTAGAATGATCATTTCAGGTATTGTTGCCTTTCCTTTGGATTTGATATCTGCAAAAATTATTCAAAAGCCTAACTATAAAACAAATTGTAACACAAACTCTAAAAACAGTATTTACATAATAAGAGCTTGAGTACTTTTGACCTTTTTTCCCTGCCCTTTCCTTTATTGCCAATTTAAACAAATCTTCAGGATTTGTTATCCTGCCATCCAAATCATCACAAATCTCATCCATATTTTCACCTGTGATCTTCTTACATCCCTTATATTTTTGTTCACTCTCATCTACACTCACTTTTATCTCTCCCTTGTCCTCTATAAAGATAAATAAAATGAAATCAATAGAGGGACACACTAATATATGCATAATAGTGGTGTATAAACAAACAATTTCCATATCATGACATTCAACAAATCGACAAGTCAAACCAGATGAACAAACATGAAACAAGATACTGCAACTCAAAACCAATAACTGACAAGAAACCTTCCTTCTAGGATATACAAAATTCAGGAAACCTTCCTTATGAGGATTACTAGACCTAACTACCATTTCATACTCAACTCAAAACCAATGATAAGGGGAAGAATGCTAGTGTTGTTACTAATTCAATCTTAGATAACAAATTGCTACAAATTCCTACTATAATGAGTGAGATTGGTAAGGAAGTTGTTGTATTTGATGATGAAGTGATTGAAATTGGTAGTTTGAAATGGAAGAAAACTGTTTGTGGTTACTTTGTAGGTTGTAAGATGAATTTTAATGAGGCCAAGTATCACTTGAAGAGAATGTGAAAATTTTGGATTAAGTGAAATGTTCATGAATGAAAATGGTGTTTTTTTCTGCAAATTTCATGATGAGGTTGGTATGAGTGAAGTAGTTAATAAAGGTCCTTGAATAGTTAACAACAAGCCTTTATTTGTGCAAAAATGGGATATTAATATGTGTCTGGACAAAGCTAAACCTAATAGGCTTCCTTTGTGGGTTAAGATGATGAATATACCTATGGAAGCTTGGAGTATTAAGGGGATTTAACTAGCCTTGGTAAGCCTTTGATAATGGATGATATGACATCCAAAATGGGGTGTTACAGGGGAGGGTAAAATTGGCTTTGATAGGGCTATGGTTGAATTGAGTGCTGAAAAAGAAATCAAAGATAAGATTGAAATTGTGTATAAGAGTAGTGTTATTGCTAGAAATGTGACTAAAACTGTGTATGTGGATTATGCATGGAAACCATCTGTTTACTCTCACTGTAAAGTGTTTGGTCATGATGAGGTGAGATGTATCTTTGAAACCTAAAGATAAGAATGATGCTATAGAAGGGAAGGAATTGGGAAGTAATGAGGATGAGTTTAGAGTTGTTCAGAATAAGAGGCCTAGAAATGGGGGTAATACTAATGCAAATAGGAGGACTTGGATGAACGGAACTCAAAAATATCAGAAGGTTATAGATAAACAAGGCAGGGAGAATGAAAACAAAAACAATAATGCAAGAATTGAATATAGGAAAAAGGAATATGTGGGAAAGGAGAAAGTTGCTGAGAGAAAAGAAGGTAGTATAGATAATAAAGGTGGAAGTGAAAACACTAATGCTAGCACAAGTAATCCCAGTATCAATAAGACAAAGACTGATAAGAAAAAAATGGAGGAAAATAAGGGGGAAATTAATGGGCATAACAGATTCACATTACTGAAGTCATTAATAGATGAGGAAGACTTAATCCCACCTATTGAAAGTAGGAGAATTGTAGATGAGGCACTTAGCAAGAAAACTAAATTAACTGGGGAAGATATGGAAAAGTGGACTAAGGATATGCAGAGATACTACAAGGATAAGAAAGAACTGCTAGATGCTACAGTGGAATTGGAAGAGGAGGAAGATGTTGTGGGAGATGAATATGCAACATCAAATAGTATCTTGAGGAATGAAATTGATGGGGTGGGAAGAGGTATTGATGCCTAAGGGTATCTTCTCTTTATCCTTTGTATATTGATAGTATTAGTAGTATATTTTTTGAATTTGTTTTCTAGTGAATCTTATTTTGTTTCATAAGCAAAAATAGAAAGAGAGAATTGAAAAAACTCAAAAAGAAAAAAAAAAAGAATAAAAGTTAGTGTATAGTGAGTTGAAAATAGATAGAGAGATTGTGGTTAAAGATAGACAGAGTGTGTGAGTTAAAAACAGAAAGAGAGAATTGATGTGAGTATAGTGAGTAAAAACAGAAAGAGAGATTTGAAAAACAGATAGAGAGTATTTGAAAAGGAAAAATAGAAAGAGAGATTGTGTTAAAAAAAACAGACAGAGTGTTGGTGTAAGTTCAAAAACAGATAGAGATATTGTGTTAGGAAAAAACAGATAGAGAGAAAAATAAAAATGGATCTTAAAATTGCTTCTTGGAATATTAAGGGTATGAGTACCTCTGATAAGCAAAAAAAGGTTAGAAAATTCATTAATGAAGAAAAATTGCAGCTTTGTGCTATTATTGAAACACATATCAAGCAGAGCAGGATAAAGAAAGTTGGTGATTGTGTATTTGGTAATTGGGAGTATATGACAAATTTTGAAGACAACAGAATAAAGGGTGTAGGATTAGGATAGGTTGGGACCCAAATGTGATAAGAATTTGGTTATTGGCTAAAGCTAGACAGAGCATGTTCTTTCTTGTTGAAACTATTAATCAAAAAACTAATTTCTTTTGTACCATAGTCTATGCTAGTAATTCTGGAATGGAAAGAAGGAGGTTGTGGAATGAGCTTGGGGCACATAAGCAAATTGCTAATAATGTTCCATGGGTACTCTTGGGTGATTTTAATGTTACTCTAAGTACTATGGAACATTCTAATGGTACTTCAAATTCATCTAGGGATATGATTGAATTTCAAGATTGTGTGCATGAGATAGAGATTGAGGATATTCTTAGCTCTGGTTTTCAATTTACCTGGACTAAGAGTCTCAAGAACCCAAAATGCAGAACCTTGAAAAAACTTGACAGGATAATGATAAGTGAAGATTTTTTGAACAAGTTCCCCCAGGCACATGGTATGTTCCTACCTTATATCATTTCAGATCACTCCCCTGTTGTATTAAACATTCCTAATGGTGGCATTATAAAGAAAAAAGCTTTTAGGTTTTCCAATTTCATTACTGGAAAAAGAGATTTTATCCCAACTGTTAAGGCTGAATGGAATAAGGAGTTTGAAGGTTTTAGCATGTTTAAGATTGTGAAAAAAATGAAAAGTCTAAAAACTAAGCTTAGCCAGTTAAGTTGGAAGGATGGTAATGTCTATGACAGAGTTAACATACTGAGAGGCAAAGTGAAAGCTATTCAATTAGAAGTGGATAAGGACCCATTCAATGAAGAAATAAAAAAGAATAGGTGTGATGTGTTACAAGAGTATAGTGAGGCAGTTAAAAATGAGGAGAGCCTGTTAATGCAAAAAGCTAAAGTAGATTGGTTAAGAGATGGGGATAGGAACACTGAATTCTTTCACAAAGTAATTAAAGGAAGAACTCATAAAGGGAGAATTATGACCATCTGTGATGAAAATGGGATCATATATGAGAATGGGGAGGTGGCTCAACAACTTGTTAATCATTTTCAGAAGTTCTTGGGCACTAAAGACAAAGTTTCTCATATTCCTAATGATTGAGTTCACTAGTGTACTATCAAATGAGGAAGCAAAATTGATGATCAGGCCTGTTAGTGAGGAGGAAATTAAGGCATCTATGTTTGATATAGATGACTCCAAAGCCCCTGGCCCTGATGGATTTACATCTAGATTTTTTAAAGCAGTTTGGAGTGTTATTGGAAAAGAGGTATGTGATGCAATACAAGAATTTTTTACCTCTGGAAAACTATTGGGTGTGGTTAATGCTACATTAATCTCTTTAGTTCCTAAAATCCAAACACCTAATAAAGTCTCACATTACAGACCAATAGCTTGTTGCAATGTTTTGTACAAATGCATAAGCAATATCATGACAAATAGGATCAAAGTTGTAAAACCTGAAAATCTGAAACATGAATAAAGACTAAAATACCCTTGGAATCGAAATTTATAAAATATGTAAAAGATATTTATATTCATTTAACGAAATTAAAAACTTAACTTATCTATAATTAAAACTTAACGAATATGTGTACGTGATCGACATTGTACGACGGAAGTTAAACGTCTCGTTAAATAGTTGGGACAATCGTATGGGCCTTGTTTTCGTTTATTTGGTGAACCATGTTGGGCCGTGTAATTTTGTCCGGTTGGACTAGTGAGCCGAGAGCCAAAGGGGCGTGAGTTTTGTTTGTTCGGTTGGACCAAGCCGAAGCCCACCCCATCTCAAGCCTAAACCGAAAATTGTACTAGCTATATATACAACAATTAAACATAATTTGGAACCCTAGTTTTCTTTGCCACTCTCTTTTTTTTGTTCCTATTCGGCCGAACCAACTCCCTTGGTGTCGAGACCTTGTGTCCAACAAGCTAAGGTATAACAATGATCTTTTCGCTTCTTGATAACACCTAACGTATAATATGTTGTATCATAATTGTTTTAGTCGAGCTTGTGTTCTTTTCTTTTGGCCGAACCATATGAAACCAACAAACCAATATGAATTGAACCTTGTAATATTAAGAGAACATGTAATATATATGTATTGTTTGAATCGGATCATTAGTACGTCGAGCTTAAGAAAACCAACCACATATATCATGAATCGGAAAAGGTAAAACATGCAAACGTGATTAAGTAAGATACGTAGATGAGCTAGGGTTTGCGTAAAACATGTTAGCCGAAACCTACATGTTAGCCGAATCATGTGAGGGTTTTTGAACGTGTGTTAAACGAGAAAGGTCATGTAAAACCTAAACCCTAGATTGAGGTGTGAACCGAACCATGCATGCCGAACCCTAATTGGTTTGTGAACCGTGTATCATGCGTGTGTTTTATAAGTCAAGTAAGCTTGTTGATATGTAAACATAGTACGTGGTCATATCTAGTCTAAACTATTGTGCATGTGTGTGTAAATGTGTAACTAATCAGAGTAATAAGTAACTTTGGGGTCACATGAAATCATAAACGTGCATGGATATAAAAGTTGACGTAAAATATGTGTATAAGTAACGTATGGTTAAGTCATGAATGTGTTGAGTAAATAAACAAGAGTAATGAGTCATTAAGTGACGTAATATGTAAAGTAATTGTGCATTAATATGATATTAAAAGAATGAGAAAACCCTAGAACATAAATGAGAGTCGATTAGGGTTTGAAGCTAAGTATAATAATTCATTATTTCATGTGTGAGTTATGACGTTTAAACTATTTTCACATTTAACCCTACACTTTAATAAATGACATAATGAACCCTAATCTATAATATCGGTTATAAAACACTTAAGTCTCATTTAATCATAAATCTTTAAAGTAATAAGATCACTAAATAAACTAAGTATAAACATCAAATAGTAAAAGATCATTTCGACAATTATGGAATCATAAATAACATGTACGATCGTTAATGTGTATAGGTTCTGTGAAGAAGGAGTAATCCTTTGCTTTCCGTATTTTGCTTTTTGGTCATTTGCTTTGGAATAAGGTACGATATTGACCTTTTCAAGTAAAGGTTCCTTATAACAATTTCTTTCGTTAGCTTTTATATTAAGGTTTCCTAAGCCTTTGCTATGAACCCCATTCTCGCTTTGTTTGAGCCTTGCTTATCCGAACTCGATTTCTCAATTGTGAAACATCCGATTTTGAACTATATGATATGAAAACTCTGATTTTGAAAATATGATTAACCTTATGATAAAGTATGATGTCGCGGTTTGACATTCTCGATTTGACCTAAGATAGTTTGACACCAGAGCCAAATATTTCACTAGTCATGGGGTTCCATGTCCGTGTCGATGATGCACCTCGACATGACTCTAGGGCAGAGAGTGATGTTCTCGCCACGTTCCTTATCTGTTATCTGTTATGAGCTCAAGTTATGTTATATGACCAATATCCTCATGGGACGTATGGATGCATCCTAGATCTGTTATACATTATCTGTTATATGTTATCCGGTGATTGATGTGCGTGCATGCACGTACTTCATAACTCTGGTAGGTCTCCCCTACAAATGTTGCCTTATGTGAATATGATTATGATTTGATATTTGTTTCTGGGCTCGTGGTAGTTAACTATAAACTTTATTCGATAATTCGATTTATACTCGAAAATGATTATGATTTTGCTATCTTTCGCTCACTATATTCGTATTCGATATCGTTTAGTATTTTGCTTTGCTTTTATATCTGTCCTCACGAAGCTTTTGAAGCTCAGCCGCATTTCTTTTATTCCGCGTGCGGTATCTAAGCATTGGAGCAGGGTTTTGCTTTGGGATGAGTGCATGAGTGGACTTACCTTAGAGATATTTAGCTTTGATCTTATGATGCCATTTAAGACCTTGTTATTTCGGATATTTTGTTGGAGTTTATTTTCCATTGGGACCTATGTATTGAAGTCATGTTGACTTGAATTATTTCCGCATTTATGTTAAGACTTCTTTTGGATATTTATGTTTGCTTTGATATGACACCATTATTTGTGATTCCTTTACCCTTGTCGGTGGAGCGTTACAATTTATGGTATCGAGCCAGTGTTTACTGACTTGTAGTCGGGACTGTGACATATGGACCCTAGGTTTTGAGACCCTTAGAGCTTAGGCTATGATCTGTGAGGATTGGGTAGACTTTAGGTTTCCTTCACAACTTCCATTTCAGATCTCACCTTTGTTCATTTTGCTAATCGTTTGAATATCGTTCAAATGGTTCAAACTCGTCGTAACGGTAACGTGGATGGAGACGATGATGCTCCTAACTTGGATGCTGCGATTGCTAATGCTCTCAACACTCTTTTCCTCGGTCTTACCACACCGAGATGATGACACGTGATCAACAACATTCGCAACCGTGCCGGTGCTTCGGGTAGTGGTGGAGGTAATCAACCCACCGGCATTCACACTTGCTCGAAGCGTTCGGTAAGCTCAAGCCTCTTTCTTTAGCACCGCCGCTACTCCCACTGAGGCCGAGGACCGGATCACTCATATTGAGAAGCTGTTTGAAGTATTGGGTTGTAGAGACGAGTTTAAGACCCGTTTGGCTACATTTAAGTTGGAAGGTGATGCATTGAATTGGTGGAAGGCACTCAAACAGGCAAGAGGAGGAGATGCTTTTGCTATTACTTGTACTTGGGCTGAGTTTCGGACTATCTTCTATAACCGTTACTTCCACGATCTTTGAGTAGCAAAGGTATGAGAGGGATTATCGCGATTTACCGCTTGATCATGAGAACTCCAATGAGTACATGGGCAGTTTATGAGGTTGGTCGGTTTGTGGAACGAATCTTTGGAGATGGTAGGCGTCAAGCCAAGCACTTCAAGTGGGGATGAAGAAGTGGGTGTTGGACCGACCGCTAATATCGAGCATGAGGATGTGTCGGCCTGCAATGACGCAGCTCGTAACATTGAGATCTTTCATGAGGTTTCGGTTCCAACAAGCGTAACCGTGATGGTGATCGGATTCAAGGTAGGACTCAAAGTAATGATTATAATGGAAATTATGGCGTGAGTTATGATTCGAGGGTCAAGTGGATAGGAGTTATGATCAGTGAGGTCGGTCAGGAAGGAATGTTGACTCTAGAGCTGAGGAGTCGAGGATAATAGAAATGCTGGTAGGAATGGGAATGATCGCCGAGTCGAGTAACAATAACCGCGTTACAACAAGGATCGATCATCTCGAGGATCATATCGGTGGTCGTGCTTCAGGATCTTCGTCGTCAGAAGGACAGGTGAAGTTTTGCCTCCCCACCTCTCGTACTACTTGTGGAACGGCTCATCCGGGACCGTGTTTCAAGGCCACTGGTGGATGTTTCTCTTGTGGTTCCACTACTCACAAGATCAAGGATTGCCCTAAGAAGAACCCGGTGATTCCCGGAAACTACATCAAGCCGCCACCTACTACGGGGACGGTTTATGCTACTACTCGGAATGCGAGCGAACTTCAGGTACCATTACGGGCACTCTTTACATTGGTGATTTTACTGTCTTCGTTTTATTTGATACCGGTGCCACACACTCCATTATATCCGTCACATTTGCTAAGAAACTTAATATGAAGCCCAAACCACTAACAAATCACTTATCAATTTCTACGCTATGAAAACGGATGATCATTGATCACAAATACGCTTAAGTGCCCTCTTCGATTTGATGATCGTATTCGCTCTGCAAATCTGTATCCTCTCGATATGGTCGACTTTGATATCATTCTAGGCATGGATTGGTTGGCTTATCATAGAGCTTCCATCGACTGCTATGCTAGAACTGTGATCTTTGGAGACGTAAAACATCCTAAATTCGTTTATTATGGTTCTCAACCCCTCAAATCTGTTAAGCTCATTTCTCGCTATGAAGGCGGACCATGCTTGCTCATGGGTGCCAAGGTTTTCTGGCATCTGTTAAGGACACGTCTTTGGAGAGTCCTAACATTGAAAACCTTCGTTGTTTGTGAATTCACCGACGTTTTCCCGATGAACTCCCGTCTTCCCGACTAGAAAGTTGAGTTTAGCATTGAGTTAATTCACAGTCTGAACCGATTTCGAAGGCTCCGTATCGTATGGCACCTGTAGAATCTGAAGGAATTGAAGGAGCTACAAGAGATGATAGAAAATGGATTTATTCGACCCGTGTTTCTCCAAGGGTGCACTGTTTTGTTTGTGAAGAAGAAGGATGGAAGCATGCGTCTATGTATCGACTCACCGTGAACTCAATCGTATTACCATTCAAACCGTTATCCTCGCGCGTATTGATGATTTGTTTGATCAACCGCAAGGGCGAAGTTCTTTTCGAAGATTGATCGAGATCCGTTATCACCAGTACGTGTGAGGGAGCAAGATGTTCCTAAGACCGCCGTTTGCACGGATATGGTCATTATGAATTCCTCGTTATGCCTTTTGGCTTGACAAATGCGCCTTCGTGTTTATGGACCTAATGAATCGTGTTTTCCATGAGTTCCTCGATAAGTCCGTTATCGTTTTCATCGATGACATTTTGGTTTACTCTAAGTCTGAAGAAGAGCATGAACAACATCTCCGGATAGTTTTGGAGATTCTGAGGAAGAAGAAGTTGTATGCCAAATTTTCGGCGCGAAGTCGAGTTTTGGTTAAGACAAGTCGCGTTCCTTGGTCATATTGTATCTGATGATGGTATCACCATGGATCCGTCTAAAGTTGAGGCTATCACTAAATGGCCAAGACCTACGCAGTGATGGCCGAGGTTAGGAGTTTTCTAGGACTTGGGTTACTACCGACGCGTTTTGTTGAAGGTTTCTCTCGCTTAGCTCTACCCCTAACCCAATGATGAGAAAGGAGAAAAGTTTGTATGGACGGATGAACGAGAAAAGAGTTTTGAAGAGTTGAAACGGAGATTGGTGTCCGCTCCTATTTTGACTCTTCCATCCGGTTCGGAGGATTCAGTTTACTGTGATGCATCTAAGAAAGGATTGGGCGTGTTTTGATGCAACATGGAAAGGTGATAGCGTACGCTTCAAGACAACTGAAACCTTATGAGGAGAATTACCCAACTCATGACCTTGAGTTAGCTGCAGTGGTGTTCGTTGAAGATCCGGAGACATTACTTGTATGGAGAGACGTGTGATATTTTCATCGACCATAAGAGTCTCAAGTATATTTTCACTCAGAAAGAACTTAACATGAGACAAAGAAGATGGTTAGAACTTCTTAAGGATTATGATACCAACATTCATACATCCCGGTAAGGCTAATGTAGTTGTTGACGACTTAGCCGAAATCGCATTCTTGCAAGTATTGAGATTGAACCTAGGATTCTTCGTGACTTAGAGCATTTGGATGTTGAGTTGTGTGTACGAGGTTTTGATGGATACTGGGCTAGTATGAAGGTGGAGTCGAACCTTATACGGCAAATTAAAGAAGCTCGAAAGATGATGGCGCGTGGGCGTGGCATAAAATGTTGAAGAAGGTAGCGGACGGAGTTTAAGGTTGATAATGACAGAATTGTATGGTATGAAGATAGGCTTTGTGTTCCCAATGATCCGATACTTCGCGAGAAAGTTATGACCTAAGCTCATAGTTCTTTTCACTATCCATCCCGGTTCTACCAAGATGTATAGGATTTGAAGCGATATACCGGTGGAATGGTATGAAGCAAGATGTGGCGTTGTATCGAAGTGTATGATTTGTCAGAGTTAAGATTGAACATCAAAGGGCTAGTGGACGTTACACCATTGGATATTCCAACATGGAAGTGGGATAAGATATCTATGGATTTTGTGACCGGACTACCTCTTACTCGGAAGAAGCATGATGCGATTTGGGTAGTTGTTGATCGACTAACCAAATCGCTCATTCTTACCAATCGTCGAAAAGGATTTTGGTATTGGTAGATTGGCGGAAATTTTTCAACAAGAGATCGTTAGGCTTCATGGTACTCCGGCATCTATTGTGTCCGACAGAGATCCGCTTTTACTTCCGTTTCGAAAGGTTTGCAAAAAGCTTGGGGTACTCGACTTAATTTCAAGACATTTCATCCTCAAACAGATGGTCGAGTCGAGAGGACTATTCGACCTTAGAGGACATGCTAAGGGCTTATGCTTTAGAATGGACGGGTAGCTGGGATGAATATTTGTGTTTAGTAGAGTTTGCATACAACAACAGTTGGCATGCTAGCATTAAGCGAGCGGACCGTTTGAACTTCTTTATTGGAGGAAATGTAGATCACCTACTTGTTGGGATGAAGTAGGTGAACGTTTAATTGAAGGTCCGGAAATGATTGAGATCAGAATGAGAAAGTAGCATTGCTAGAGAAAGTTGAAGGAGGCTAGGTCTCGTCAGAAAAGTTATGCCGACAAGCATCGTCGTGATTTAGAATTTCAGGTTGGAGATCGTGTATTTCTAAAAGTCTCGCCGTTTAGAGGTGTGAAACGTTTTGGAATCAAGGGCAAGCTTAGTCCTCGATTCATCGGTCCGTTTGAAATTCTGGAACGTATAGGAGAAGTTTCGTATCGGTTAGCACTTCCGCTCGGTTATCGCATGTTCATGATGTGTTCCATGTATCTCTCCTAAGGAGATACAACTATCATCCGTTACACGTTGCTTCTTATCCGTTTGATCAAATTCAATCCGATATGTCTTTATCTCAAGAACCAGAAGCTATTTTAGAAAGGCAAGAAAGAGTCATGAGAAACAAAGTCATTCCGTTCGTTAAGATTCTTTGGAAAAATCACCTGGAGCGTGAGGCTACCTGGGAAACCGAAGAGTCGATGCGAGCTAGTTATCCTCATTTCTTTGAATAGTTTGGTATGTTCTTTCATTTCGTTTCGTTTCATTTCAATTTTCGAGGACGAAAATTCTTCTTTAGAGGGAAGAGTTGTAAAAATTGAAAATCTAAAACATGAATAAAGACTAAAATACCCTTGGAATCGAAATTTATAAAATATGTAAAAGATATTTATATTCATTTAACGAAATTAAAAACTTAACTTATCTATAATTAAAACTTAACGAATATGTGTATGTGATCGACATTGTACGACGGAAGTTAAACGTCTCGTTAAATAGTTGGGACAATCGTATGGGCCTTGTTTTCGTTTATTTGGTGAACCATGTTGGGCCGTGTAATTTTGTCCGGTTGGACTAGTGAGCCGAGAGCCCAAAGGGGCGTGAGTTTTGTTTGTTCGGTTGGACCAAGCCGAAGCCCACACCATCTCAAGCCTAAACCGAAAATTTTACTAGCTATATATACAACACATTAAACATAATTTGGAACCCTAGTTTTCTTTGCCTCTCTCTTTTTTTTCTTCCTATTCGGCCGAACCAACTCCCTTGGTGTCGAGACCTTGTGTCCAACAAGCTAAGGTATAACAATGATCTTTTTCGCCTTCTTTTGATAACACCTCACGTATAATATGTTGTATCATATTTGTTTTAGTCGAGCTTGTGTTCTTTTCTTTTGGCCAAACCATATGAAACCAACAAACCAATATGAATTGAACCTTGTAATATTAAGAGAACATGTAATATATATGTATTGTTTGAATCGGATCATTAGTATGTCGAGCTTAAGAAAACCGAACCACATATATCATGAATCGGACAAGGTAAAACATGCAAACGTGATTAAGTAAGATACGTAGATGAGCTAGGGTTTTGCGTAAAACATGTTAGCCGAAACCTACATGTTAGCCGAATCATGTGAGGGTTTTTGAACGTGTGTTAAACGAGAAAGGTCATGTAAAACCTAAACCCTAGATTGAGGTGTGAACCGAACCATGCATGCCGAACCCTAATTGGTTTGTGAACCGTGTATCATGCGTGTGTTTTATAAGTCAAGTAAGCTTGTTGATATGTAAACGTAGTACGTGGTCATATCTAGTCTAAACTATTGTGCATGTGTGTGTAAATGTGTAACTAATCAGAGTAATAAGTAACTTTGGGGTCACATGAAATCATAAACGTGCATGGATATAAAATTTTATGTATAATATGTGTATAAGTAACGTATGGTTAAGTCATGAATGTGTTGAGTAAATAAACAAGAGTAATGAGTCATTAAGTGACGTAATATGTAAAGTAATTGTGCATTAATATGATATTAAAAGAATGAGAAAACCCTAGAACATAAATGAGAGTCGATTAGGGTTTGAAGCTAAGTATAATAATTCATTATTTCATGTGTGAGTTATGACGTTTAAACTATTTTCACATTTAACCCTACACTTTAATAAATGACATAATGAACCCTAATCTATAATATCGGTTATAAAACACTTAAGTCTCATTTAATCATAAATCTTTAAAGTAATAAGATCACTAAATACACTAAGTATAAACATCAAATAGTAAAAGATCATTTCGACAATTATGGAATCATAAATAACATGTACAGTTAATGTATAGGTTATGTGAAGAAGGAGTAATCCTTTGCTTTCCGTATTTTGCTTTTTGGTCATTTGCTTTGGAATAAGGTACGATATTCGACCTTTTGAAGGGTTCCTTATAACGTTTTCTTTCGTTAGCTTTTATATTAAGGTTTCCTAAGCCTTTGCTATGAACCCCATTCGCTTGTTTGAGCCGTTGCTTATCCGAACTCGATTTGAATTGTGAAACATCTGATTTTGAACTATATGATATGAAAACTCTGATTTTGAAAATATGATTAACCTTATGATAAAGTATGATCTGTGTCGCTTTTGACATTCTCGATTTGACTTAAGATAGTTTGACACCGAGCCAAATATTTCACTAGTCATGGGGTTCCATGTCCGTGTCGATGATGCACCTCGACATGACTCTAGGGCGAGAGAGTGATGTTCGCCACGTTCCTTATCTGTTATCTCGTTATGAGCTCAAGTTATGTTATATGACCAATATCTGCTGTAGGTTATGGATGCATCCTAGATCTCATATCTATTATCTTTATATGTTATCCGATGATTGATGTTGCGTGCATGCGCCCTTCATAACTCGTAGGTCTCCCTACAAATGTTGCCTTATGTGAATATGATTATGATCTGATATTTGTTTCTGGACTCGTGGTAGTTAACTATAAACTTTATTCGATAATTCGATTTATACTCAAAATGATTATGATTTTGTTATCTTTCGTTCACTATATTCCGTATTCGATATCGTTTCGTATTTTGCTTTGCTTTTATATCGCTCATTTGAGCTTTTGAAGCTCAGCCGCATTTCTTTTATTCCGCGTCTGGTATCTAAGCATTGGAGCTGGGTTTTGCTTTGGGATGAGTGCATGAGTGGACTTACCTTAGAGATATTTAGCTTTGATATTATGATGCCATTTAAGACCTTGTTATTTCGGATATTTTGTTGGAGTTTATTTTCCATTGGGACCTATGTATTGAAGTCATGTTGACTTGAATTATTTCCGCATTTATGTTAAGACTTCTTTTGGATATTTATGTTTGCTTTGATATGACACCATTATTTGTGATTCATTTACCCTTGTCGGGTCGGGGCGTTACAAAAGTGGTATTAGGTAAGATTGTTAATGAAAATCAGAGTGCTTTTATTGCTGGGAGACAGATCACATATAACATTTTGCTTGCCCGGGAACTGTTTAGAGGTTATAATAGAAAGCAGAAAGTGAAAAAACGCTCTTTCAAGATTGATTTACAGAAAGCCTATGATACCATTGATTGGGAATTTTTTAGGACAGTCTTGGGGAAATTTGGGTTTCACAGCACAATGGTTAGTTGGATAATGACATGTGTGACTACCACTAAATTTTCAATAAACATAAATGGGGAAAGAGTAGGGTATTTTAATGGTAGAAGAGGTTTAAGACAAGGGAATCCAATATCATCTTATCTGTTTACTCTTGTCATGGATGCAAAAAGTTACAAATCACCCATCTCTGTTTTGCTGATGACTTGTTAGTCTTTTGTCATGGGGATTATAGCTCTTTGAAGGTTATAAAGAACTCATTGGAGGAATTCAGTAAGTTTTCTGGTCTTCAGCCCAATATGCAAAAGAGTATTGTTTTCTTTAGTGGTCTGAGTGTCCCAGAACAAAATAACATTGTGCAAATCCTGCCTTTCTCAATTGGAAAATTACCAGTAAGATATTTGGGTATTCCACTAATTACCAAACAATTAAGTGTAACTGATTGTAAGCCTTTGATAGAGAAAGTTAAAAACAAGGTTAAAGATTGGAGGAATAGGGTTTTATCCTACACAGGGAAATTGCAATTGATAACATCTATTTTATCATCAATGCAAATTTGTTGGGCTTCAGTCTTTTTGCTACCCAAGATAGTCATTAAGGATATTAATAAAATGCTAAAAGGGTTTCTATGGAATCAACTAAGGTTTCATGGGAAGTGGTATGTAAACCAAAAGACCAAGGTGGATTGGGTATAAAAAACTTGCAAGTTTGGAATGAAGTGCTCATTATGAAACATTTATGGAATGTGGCAGCTAAAAAAGACACCCTTTGGGTTAAATGGATAAATGTAGAAAAGTTAAAAGGCAGAAATATATGGGAAGTCTCTTGGGATAATAATAGTTGTATTGGATGGAAGAATTTGTTGAACTTAAGAGAAAAGATGAAGGAGCATGTGGTCTATAAGATAGGAGATGGTCAACATGTATCTGCTTGGTATGATAAGTGGTGTTTAAAAGGTCCTATTGGTAATTTTGTTTCCACTAGGGACTTATATGATGCAAGACTGAGTATGACATGTAATGTTGCTAGCCTCATAAGGAATGGGAATTGGTGTTGTCCTGATGAGTGGAATGTTAAGTTCCCTATTCTGCAACAAATCCAGATGCCAAACTTGAATGGAAGGGTAAGTGATGAAGCAGTATGGGTGACAAAAACAGGGAGACATACAAAGTTTATGACAAAGAATGTTTGGCAAGACATGTGCAGCAATGATCCTAAAGGTAATTGGAAGTCTATAGTATGGTTTTCACAATGTATCCCAAGACATTCTTTTGTCTTGTGGTTGGCTATACTAAACAGATTATCGACTCAAGAAAGGATAGCTAAGTGGAAACCAAATGAGATTATGAGTTGTGCACTATGTAATCAGTGTCTAGATTCTATTGAACACTTGTTCTTTACCTGCCAGTATTCTAAGAGTGTATGGGACGATTTTCAAAATTTGTTGAATAGTAAACTCCCTCATAACTGGATCAATATTCTATCTAAGTGCACTAGCAGAGCAGTAAACAACAATATCTAGAGTATCATTAGAAGACTGATGGTTGGTGCAGGAGTGTACTACATATTGCAAGAGAGGAATAATAGATTGTTTAAAAAACAGACAAGAGATACTAATAGTTTGAAGCAACTGGTTATTGATACTGTCAAGCTAAGGATGATGAGCTTGAGAGTGAAAGAGTCTAGAGCAGTTATAGATGTTGAAAAGAAGTGGAACTTACAGTTGCAGAGAAGCTTTGCAGCTAAAAAGTAATGGTAGGATTAGTATGTAAATGTAAGAATAAGGGCAAGAATAGTAGAGTATTAGTTACTCTAAGAATACTTTGTTTAGCAAGTTTTATTATAAGTTGTTGTGTTGGTAAGCATACGTGTATCCATGGCTACCAATAAAAAATTGTATAGATCTATTTCTCCCTTTCACAAAAAAAAAAAAAAAAAAAAAAAAAAAAAAAAACCTTTCTCATTCATACCCATTTAGTTAAATGTAACCATGGTCTGGGTAAACTAGCACTGAGTGATCTTGGACTATTGATGATTTCTGAGCTGTGTCAACTTCTTATTATCTCTGTGTGAGGTATCGAGTATCCTGCACATTGGTAATGGGTGTATTTGTCCTAGTAAGGGAAATGTAGTCATACTCTAGGAAATCCTTAGTTGTTGTGGCGATATAGGTGATTTAGCATTCTTAGTTGGAATTCTAAGTTTAGATGATAGACTCGTAGGAAATAAGAGGTATTTTCCATTTTTATGTTGTGATTTGGTGGTGTTTAGGACTGTCATACACCATCACTTTTCAGCTTTGATCATGTACAAATTGTTTGGAGTAATATATATCACCTTTCACCAAAAGAATAGTAAGCATGAAAACTCACTATTAGCATATAAAACTATGTTTATCCTAAACCTACCAATCATGACACTCAACAGTAGCCTTCCAGATCATTCAACTAATCGTGCCATTCACTATCAGTATATAATACACTGTTTATTCTATCTAATAGATTTTACCATCCAATTTAATCAAATTTAAATGACACATAAATGAACTATAAAACATTAACATATCAACATTCGCAGACTCTTGCTTCCCCTCCCTCTTCATTCCACTGCCATAGGTCTGCCCCTCTTCCTTTTTGGTGTTATTGTACTCGGAGGCTCTTACTTCCTCTCCATGTTCCTTCCAGTGCCAATAGGCCTCCCCCTCTTCTTTTTTGTGTCATTGTACTCGAATTAGGTATTAGACCGTATTTTCTAGGCCTTCCCCATATCCTTTTTTATCTTTACAACAAGGTCATTCCCGCTTCCACTTCCACTTCCATGAGTGGGAATAGAAATCGCACCACTACCACCCATAGGCACTTCGTTGTAAGTTTGTTTCCTCGGCTTTTCAATAATATCATCTATAATCTCATTCCTTATTTTCTTATACGAACCATATTTAGCAATAAGTTCATCACCAAATGTAGTAAGAACTTCCTGAAAGACTTCATTATTAAATACAACTTTCGGGTACTCTTTTTCCGATGAATGATCAGCCCCAATAAACAAAGCCTTTCCCTTATCATTTTTTTTGCCATAGTTAGTGATCGGTTGGTTTGGATGTGTGCAGCGAATGAAAATTTGTGTTGGGTTAGTTTTGTTTAATTGTGTGTTTTTGGGGGAAATTAGGGTTGGTTTGTGATTATTGATAAGGAACATTGGGTTCGTTTTGTCTAATTAGGTTATGGGTTAAAACTGGTAAGGTATTATAACCTGACTGGAATACGCGTAAAAAAAAAAAAAAAAAACGGGGAGTTGTAACATACATCGTTCTTGTGGTTTAAGAGAAAAAATGGATGGATTTGCCCTCATGTGACCAGAGTTAACGGCCCAGACTAACGGTTGTCCGGTCAAAGGACGGGTCAACTCAAAATGGACAACCACAAGAATGAGCGGTGTAATTTTTAATAGTTAAGGACGAAACTTGCAACTTTGGGTAAAGAACAAGGACGACTTTTTTAAAAGGGTAGAGTGAGACGTCATCCAGAAAATCTTGTTCCTTGTGTCTTCTTCTAGAGTCAAGTACTTGTTTTTGTAATTCTTATTCTTATCCTCCCTCCCCCTAAACCCTAATAATCAATGATGATTACTGCTGCTGATTGTATTAGTTTTGTTAATCCTAGTCGTAATAGTAATAGTAATTTGACGTTCTCTCCTTCCAGAACAACAATCTCAAAACCGAATATAAGATTAGCCCCAGTAAAAGTCAAGGCTCATATAAATTCAAACAACAACAACAATAGCAAGAAAACATCATCTTCATCACCAAGCGCAGAACAAAAGTGGGTAGCAAAAGGACTGATAACGGAGTCGCTTCCAAACGGAATGTTTTGGGTTCGTTTGGAGAACGGAGACGTTGTTCTCGGTTACGTCTCTGGTAAAATCAGACGCAATTCCATTCGTATGCTCCCTGGTGATTATGTCAAGATTGAAGTCAGTCGCTACGACTCCACTCGCGGCCGTATCGTATATCGTATCGGAAATACTAATAAAGACCTCTAGCCAGGTTGTTTATGTATTCTTATTTTTATTCATGCATTTCTCACACTAGATCGTTTATTTGTCATAATTACATACATTTTAAAATCTAATACAACAACAGCTACTGCTAGGTGTTTATACTTAACTTTGTTACATTTCGGGACTTCTTTTGCTAAATCTACATTTGCTATATATGCTAAAATCACAAACAAGACTAGCAAGGACAACATTCATCATCCTCTTCGGGAATGGACTCTAGCTCTTGACTCCAACATGCTTCCCCTCCTGCCATCATAACGTCTTGTATTGATATCTGGTTCGACACAAGTTGCTCAAGCTGTTGCTTTGTGATCACCACTTTTATCCTCTTTCTTTCATTCACCACTCGGGGCTCACTCTCTTGACTTGATTTTGGTACAAGATAGTACGTGTTTCCCGACTTGAGTTTATAGTTAAGAGGGAGATGACGATCGTCATTTGACAGAGCAACAACTGCTGCAGCTCCTGGATTCAGTTGAAGAAGCTCCTCCACTAGGATTGGAGCTTTCAACTCTAGTGTCTTCCCGTCTTGCCTTACAACTTGTATCGTATTCCCATGCTTTCTTTTAAAAATGCATAAACCACACATACTTGTCATCTTCTATGTAGCTGCCTAGATTATTACTGTATTAGATTTGATGGAGGATATTTTGAGGGGTATTTATATACAAGTGGATGGCATGTGTAGGAGTAGGGAATAGGCCGAGATAATGGAGAAGGTATAATAGGGGGGACTTTCTGTTGAAAAAAAAGGGGTGGTGGTGTGTTTGTTCAACAGGCGTGCAAGGCTGGCAATGGTGGACGGCTTCATGGAAGTTGATGTCACTTTGTTATATAACTTTAAGCAAACTTTTAATCCAGTTATATAGGAAAACTCAACTTGATTCGGTACTAGGATAAATGAATCAATCCAAGAAAATATAAGATATCATATGAGTCGACTTGCAAGTCATAACTTAATATATTATATGCTGGAAATGAGAATTAATTTGAACTCATAGGAGTTTGACTGTTGCTCTGTGTTTGTTTTAGTCGATTCCAACAAGTTTAAGCAAATGGATTTGGTGGTTAAGTTTTGTCTTGTGGATCTTGGGTGGAGTTATGTCTTAGAAAGGTTATTTATGTTGGATATCTAAATTAAGTTGAAATTTTATTTAGTTTTAAGTAATGGGAAAGGAATAATAGCGGATGGATTTGTTTAGCAAATTTTGTTTCATATGAAGCCACTTAGAAGACTATAAAGATAAATATGTCATTTTCATGGGGGAGACAAACATGTCGTAAAAGTGGAGTTAGTGCTAGTGTTGCAAAGATCTATATGGGACCCTATCAAATACTCAAAGTACCAAATCAGAAATATCATATCATTTTGTTGAGTGGAGCTCCCAAGTTTGAATACTGGGGTATCTTCATATTTGATTTGGCATACCTTTTTCATAGTCTCTTTGATCAAACAGGATTGTGCTACTTGTTTCTTTTTTATAATCTGTGAGTCTGTGACCAGCTTAAGTGGAATCTAACCTTTGTTCTAAAAAACCATACACATTTGTTTTTCATAGAACAGGAATGTTTAGAATTTTTTTGGGTAATATCTTAAACCACTGCTCTACTTTAGAGAATATCAAGTACATAGAAACCAAAGCCTACATGACCCAGTTACAAAACAAGAGGTTAAATTAAAGTTGGTAGTCCCACTTCTAAGCTTTAACCACAGATGCACCCATCTATGTAAACATATACTTGGAGCTAACTGGATGCATCACACAAAAGACATTGGTGAAACACAAAAGACATTAGTGCTTTCTCCCTGTATTTATGATGTAAAAGCTATAGCTATCACTATCACCACACAGTTAGATTCAACACGAGGTAGGGCAAGTTGAACGTGGACGAACTGCAGTCTTTGAAGGGCTCACCCTGCATCACCATCACATACCCGTATGATTAATATATATGCATGTAGTGTGTAAAAGCAAATATAATTGATCAAGTATAATGCAACACAACCACCTTATTGGAAGAGATCCCACCAGTGCACCGCTACACCTCAGTGCTACAGTTGCGCTCTCAGCCTGCAGAATTTAACACATTGTCACAATGTCTTATTGCTCATAGATATCACAGTTCCACCCATCTATACAACCATTAAAAAGAAAAACAAGCACCACTCTACAGATAAGTTATGTCAAGAAGGATGTTCACTTTTAAAATTTCCCATGTTTACAGTCTTGGCAATGCAAATTTTAGCACTCCTCGAATTTCCTAACCATTCATGACCAAAAACCACAAGCTTCGTTAAACTAATGATTAGGTGATGCTAATTAAACTAATGTTTACCTAAAGGCCACACACACACAGAGAGAGATCAGATATCCTTATTGACCGTGCGCTGAAAGTCCTTTTGCGATTCAAGAGAAGAAGAATGCACCTGATTATTGTGTCTTCCAGTTAATGGTGGAAATAGTTGTTTGGTTGATTAGAAGCTGCTTGCAGACGCTAGAGAGTCAAGTACCAATTGGCAATTACAGTGCTAGACTGCTAGGTTTGTATTAGGCTTATCTTTGTTCTTAATAGTTGGTTTGCTGCATACTTGGCACTCATGTGTTGTGGCTTTCCATCAAGTAATTAATAAGCATATCTAAGTGTTTCATACCTTCTATTTTTAGATGCTCAAAGGGTGCAACATAGTATCTTTCTATAACGGTCAACAAACTCACACAGTCGTGTATTAAGAGACTCAAGTTCACAACCCAAGGTTTGTGAAGACTCTGTGTCTAACATTAGGCTGAAAAATCTAGTAGTAATAGCAACAAACAACGTAGATTGGAATAGTTCACTACATGGAGAAATGCTCTTGTTTTCTACATGCTGTCAAAATACGAGCTTCAGAAAGATGCATTTTGAACTTAACTAGGAATCTGGGGAAACCTGAAGCCAACATTTAGCCATAGAGGTTTTTATGCTACAACACAAAGACTCTTGATATAGAAGGGGTCATCGAGCTTGTTTGCAGTTTACAGATGAGCCCTTGTTGTTTTTTTGCTACCCAACTAATCATATCAAACTATGAACAGTAGTAAAGCAATAAAACCTGGCCTAAAAGCTCATGGAATGGAACGTAATAGTCAACAAAGGGTGCGCATATTAAAGCATTATACATATTGGGGAACCTACCATGACAAACTCAAAAAATGCAATACGATGGTAATGGTGAGGGTCTTCAAGCATCCTCATGCGGTAGACCTACAAAAATTCATTCCATCATGTCCTTTTAATCTATGAAAATTTTGAATTTTATTTAGATAATTTCCACGAACCTCTCCACAGAACGACTCAAAGAACAACTTGAGATCTCTATGGGGGAACCTGCTTTAAACAAAATAGAAAGGGATATTATTTATATAGATTCTACACTACTAACTAATATTCATCAATCACATGCATGTCATTGAGGGACAACTACCTTCCTATCGATGTTGGTACAATAGATGGTTCTTGCACAAACTTCTATCTCATCCTCAGACTATATAGAACAAAGAAAAAAATATGAGTAACTTTAGTTCCACGCCACTACTCTACACATCTTTGCTACATGAAATAATTACAAGTCATGATGGAACACAACCTCTCTTACACTTGGCAGAAAATTTGGATTAACTGGTGCAATGGCGGTTTTAGAGGGCAGTATCTTAATAGGGCAACGTCCAAACATAGTTCCACTCAAAGTCAATGCATTTTCTTTTCCTTCTGCAACAAGATTACAGAAAAATTGTTTTCAGTTCGAAGCTTATTTATTAAACACAAACCTGTTATTACAGAGGCATACATACCCAAGTAAGTGAATTCAATGAAGGCGAAACGGAGAGGAGATTTAGGGTCACCACATACATGACAATCCACAACCTTGGATATAAGAGAAAAAACAAGTATTAGATATTTACAAGCAAAAGATTCAAGGGTGGTAAAGTTATAAATGTGAAATAAACCTCACCACAGTAATAAAGAGATCTGCAACCTGTGCTTCAGTCACCTACAAAAGAAAGACATTTTTGAGAGACTTATTTATTTATTTATTTCTAATTTTATTTCATGAAATTAAAGTAAAAAAAGAAACATAAAATGGTTATGATAGTAAGATAAGAAGAAGAGTAGCACCAGATGATGAAGGTTAGAGACATAAACAGTCCTCTTAATGGCATCATCTGTTTGAGCCTTGCCAGTTCTGCTACTCATCACCTTCTTCCCATTGCTCTTGTTGATGTTGTTACCCTTTCTCTAAACCAACCAAAAAAGGCATGCAAGATAAACAAACATAAATCAAAAGGACTAGTGAATTTTGTATCTCTTAATAAGTAAACATGTATGTCTGTTTATGGAAAGAAGCACAAACAAACTAGTTGAAATATTTTATAAAAAGAAGTTGGGGTGCATGTGTGTATTACCTTTGAAGAAGTAGCAATGGCATTGGATGTAGCAGCGTTAGCATGACTACCACCAACAGCAGATGAAGATGAAGATGAAGATGAAGACGGTTTTTGACGACGGCGACGATGTTGATGTGGGACAAATTCTTGTGCCATGGGATTCAACTGGGAAAACATTTCCTCCAAATCTCTCATGTCTTCCTTGTTGGTATTGGCTAGTGTTGGCATCATCTTGTTGTGTTGTTTTTGGTCCTTAACCAGCATCATCATCTTTTGTTGATGTTTGTTTGAACAATGAGACATGGTAAAGATTTTGGTGAATGAGGGATTTACTTGTCACCACCTTTATAATACTCTCTAGTCAGTCTCAACTACCAATATTCCCTCGTACTTAATTTTTTTAACTTGAGAGTAAAAGGATGAATTAAAGGAGGATGAAATCCTAGTTGACAGAGATATCTATTTTGTAAATGATCTTGTCTGCCTGTGAAACAATAGAGACGTGTTGTGTTGTTTTGTTTTAGTTTCTACATATGACCGATCAATATCTGGTCTAACATTCAAAGGCTGAAATATTTCCATTTAAGGAAAGGACTGCAGGCTGGGATTTACTGCATCTTACTTTGAAAAGGTAAAATCACAAGATAAAGGGTGATGTACATATTAAATGCCACCAGAAGTATTTTACTCATGCTTCTTCAACTCCATAATGATGAAACAAGCAACAAGACACGCATACATACATAAATCTCTCACAAATTAAATTTTGTGAATTAAGTGTTTGATATTTGTGTTTCTATGGGGTAGTTGGGTTCCATTACTATTGTTTTTTTTTTTTTCTTTTTCAATCCAAAAAAGAGTTAACATCATTGTGTTGGTGTTTTCCTAGTTACATTTTATATGGTAATGCATGGTTGGTTTATACTAGGATTAATGTTTTAAAGCAGCAAATGTATTTCTTTTGATCATATAGGTTTATACTTGTTAACATGTTACATCTAACATACGAGTACATTCACTATGCATCAAATGTTTCACAGTTTATTACATCCACGTACACTATCACTTATGAAAGAAAACAAAATCACAATTTATTAAACCCTTCAAGTCTAAATGCATCAAAACTCACACTTTATTATTCTTTTTGTGTGTATAATTTTAGGGAATGTCTAACCAATGCCCTAAGGGCATTGGTTAAGATTTGTATTTTTGTGGTTTTTAATAACTATTTATGTGAGTCCTCGTCCAAATATGCAATTTTATGTCAACTACAAGGACCATTTATGTAATAAAAAACCACAAAAGGACAAATCTTAACCAATGCCCTTAGGGCATTGGTTAGACATTCCCATAACTTTATTAAAGCAAGTTTTAATAAAGATATCAGTAAGATGAGCCCACTTAACAAGTCTAAATGGTGTTTAAACATATAACAACTACAAATGTACCTAATGATTTGATTAATTGATTTAAAAAAAATGATTAGTGGGAATTTGAAGAGAGAAATTGCATAATAGTATAATACAATTGTACAAGTGATTTATGCATTAGGCATGTATTTAAACTTGTGTTGTAGGTCTCAATAGCATTACTCTTTCTTTTATTAATAGTTGGAGCATTGTAAGTGATGTCTAAAATTTTGTACTGGTACAACTTTCTGGTTATTTTGTTAGTCATATTGTTGGTGTATCTAGTATCTTTCAACATGAATGATTATTACGGTACTTATTAGAGTTGATTGTTATGAAACAAGATGACCCCATATAGATGACAAATGAATACCTCTATTTATCGCAAACATACAATAAAGTGGTAAAAAGCAAAGTCAATTTACACAAAATATGTTTGCCTATGCATGTAACGACGATAGTAAAAAGCCGCCCGTCGCTGCGGTCTTTTTTTTATGCGTCCACTCATATGATGCTACATTGTAAAAAAAATAAACGTTGTTGTGGACTTTTTGTTAACAAAAAGTTAACAATGTTACGTTTTTGTTAACAAAGCTAGTTGAAAGGTAAGAACTAAGCTATATATGTTTATGCTTTGTATAAAATAGTGTGAAAATCATTGATCGTATTTTAAAAACCGCTTAAACGCTAAACGTTTTATAAAGTAGATAAATACTTTCATTTGAGTATCATGCATGCAAATAAAGATAATAGTTATAAATATTTTGCCATTTAGGGTGGGAGTCGTTGAGGGATGGGATCCAATTAGGGATGAGCATTTCGAATCGAATTATGAAATCGAACCGGAACCGTATCGGTACCGTACCAAAAAGGTACCGATTATTGAAATACGGTACGGTACCGGGACTACGAAATAAGGTGAAAAAAAAATCGTTAGTGATACCGGTACCGGTATCCGAATCCCCGTTCGGTACGGTACCAGTACCACTAATTCGATACGGGACCGGTACCGTGCTCATCCCTAGATCCAATCTTTCACTTCTTCTCTCCTCCACATCATCATTTTTTCACCTATCTTTCAAACTCATCTCTAGAGGAATGAGCATCTTTCAAACATTTCTCATCTTTCAGTTTCTCTCTTATCCACATCACCATTTAATTTTTTTTTCAATTAATTTCAATATCTCATTAAAATAAAAATACAAAATACATTAAATACTAAAAGCAAAATACAATAAATACTTAAAACAACTACCAAATTTTTAATATATATATATATATATATATATATATATATATATATATATATATATATATATATATATATATATATATATATATATATATATACACAAGAGACATTGAAAAACAACTACTAGCCATCTAGATTTGGAATGTATGCGTGCTCAATATGGTCGATGAGATCCATTCGTAGATCATCGTGAGTGTCCTCATCTCGGATCTCCAATAGCACGTCTTCGTTAGGTTGTGAATTCACCGGAGGATCTGGGATCCAATCAGGACATAAAGCAAGCCCCTCTTCCTTTAAAATCATGTTGTGCAAAATAATACAAGCATACATGATTTTTCTTATTCTCAATTCTTCGGTTGGTCGTGCTGGTACTCGAAGTATACCCCAGTTCTTTAAGCATACCGAAAGCTCGCTCCACATCCTTTCTCGCGCCTTCCGAAAGCTCGCTCCACAACCAATGTGTACAATCAACACTTCCTAAAATTTATATAAATTTTAAATAAACATTAAAATATAAAATTTATAAAATTTATATAACTTATATAACTTATATAATTTATAAAATTTATACGTACCTAACATGCCAGGAAAACCATGATAGTTTGCATGACGGGCATATAAACGTTGCACTTCATTCTTGGTGGGTCTACGCAAATATTCTCTCCCGTATAATTGAATGACACCATGGCAAAACTTTTGAAGGCTTTCACGTGACGTTCTTGTTGACATTTGTAAGTACTCGTCTAACGGGTCAGGAACACTTCCATAGGCTAATTGACGGATTGCGGATGTGCATTTTTGCAAATCCTAAAACCTTTTTACGTTTTTTGCATCGTATGTCGTTCGAAAATACGAAAAATTGTTTTCCATATTGACTACTATTCTCTCAAAGAGTGACCTTTTCATCCGAAACCGGTCCTCAAAGTAAACGGCAAACCTCGGATTCTCAGAAAAATAATCTCGAACAAGACGGTTATGAGATATTTCATGTTCATCTCTTTTTATATACTTCCTTGTCGACGATGCAGTGTCACGAAAACCAGAAGGCATCACAAAGTTGGCGACAGAAAGCATAAACGCTAAATGCATCTGACCCGTCTGAGACGACTCATCACTTGACGAAGACGAATCTGAGGTTGAATCTTCAAGAAATAAAGGATTCATCATTTTTTGATATAGAAGAGAAGTTTTTTTTTAATGTATATGTTTTTGGTATGTTTTTTGAATGTGTATGTTTATGTGTATATATAGGAGATTTTTTTTTCCTTTTTGGACTGTTGGAACTAGCCGTTACACATTTTTTTCCTTCTTTTTCGACCGTTAACATGCGGGGTGGGAAGCGGGGTGACAAGCCCGATTTTGGATGAAAAAGCACCAAGTTTTGCGGTACCGCAAGGGAGGGGGTGGTGCTCCCGAGCGGCACCGCGTATTTTTCTCGGCCCCGAAGTGCTCCTGTGTCGACTCCCTCCCCCCTTATATTTAGTTAGAGGGAAAACTAAGAAGCAAGCCATTAATGTTGTAAAATTTTGAAACCTTGATCGGGGATGTGGTGGAGACTTTTAATTGGTCAAAGTACATCTAAAATTACTAAATTCCCTCCTTTCTAATGAACCGTAAAATATGGTTTATGATTTGTCTGTACTCAAAGTTTTGGAGAAAAGCTAAAGACTATTGCTAATAAATTCTTGGTTAATTGTGAAATTTGTTGGGATATGTGGCTGCTTACCAGACTCGCACGAGTCAACTCGGCTCGTTACATATCAAACATAAATCGCTAGTCACCAAGGAAGTCAAGTGTATTCTCGATCGAGCCATCTAATGATTCAACACTTTTCTGCTCATATTGAGTTAACTGTTACCAAGTGAGTCAGACAACTCAATTTGAGCAGTCAACTCAAATTGATTCGACACTTGACGTACGTGCGCAAATCACAAGAGCCAAGTGAGCCAGTCATCGTACGATGAGGACTCAAGGTTGACTAGTACGATGAGGACTCAAGGTTCCACCAACAGAGCACTTTGTTCCACACTTGACGTGCCAAATCACAAGAGAAGAAGAGATGGGAAGTAGTCTCTACCAATATATTACAAGTCGGACAAATAATAGATGGTATCTCCAAACCTCTAGTCGATATGTTATATCGAGTAGGAAGATTGTCCAACCAAACTCTCCACGCCATTATATTCACCTTAATAGGCACTACCTTTACCCAACGAGTTGGGACAATATCTTTAGGAAGAAGGATATCGTCAATATAGTTTCGAACTGACTTAACCGAGAACTCGTCCGAACACACTAGAGACCATACCCAACGATCACGCATCTGAGGAAGTAAAATATCGATAACACATGAGTGTAGGAGATTAAATTGCTCCTCTTCAACCCCCCCTCTAGGTGAGCGACTAAAGGAAAGAGCAAGAGTTGAATCCTTCTTTTTATCCCCCACACTGACATTCTTTTCCAATTCTAAAGCATAAATCCTTGGGAATTTAACCTTCAACGCTACATCATTAAGCCAAGTATCCACCCAAAACTTAGTATCTTCTCCATTGCCCACCTTTCTTCTAACGAAACCCATAAGGTCTATACCTTTGTTTTTTAGAGAAGAGGTACCACAAATAATGTCCAGCTATAGAGACCTATGAAAAGGAGGATTAAAAAAGTCTAGAGCGCCTTTTTCACCATGGATGGCTGTTATGAACTTAGCCCATAATGAATGCCGCTAAGAGAAAAAATTGACATACCCATTTGAACAAAAGAGCTCGATTAAAAGCAACGTAGCTAGAAACTCCGAGACCTTCATTATTTTTGGAAGGGCTAATAACCTATTAAAGCATCATACTTGTCACAAATATCAGTTCGACGTAGCAAACAAAAAAAAATAGCCCCTTTGGCTACTAAACCCGACTATTTTGTCTTTAATGGGTCATTTTGTCACTTACTCAACCGGTTTACTCCACGTACCCAGTTGCTAGACCACGTCATTTTTCCACCTAAATAATAAATTTACGTTTTCTTTTTCCTCTTTCCACCTCATCCTTAAAACCACTTTACCCCCTTCACATCTTTCCCAAATTCATCCTCAATATTATGAACACTAAAAATTCACCATTTCTATTCACCTTCAATTAGAAACTGAAACTTCAATTCCATTTAATTATAAACAAGTTAGTTACTAAAATGGCCTCCTCGTCTACCACTTCGCGTTATAATCAAAGGAGATATTCCAAAGAAGAGATTGCTCGTTTGACTCATTGTATTTGTAAGTTCCCAATCTATGAACAGGTGTCATGGAGTCCAGAGAATCATGGTCAAAGATTTAAATCGTGTCCCACCCGTGTAAGTTCCATATTCGTAATCAGTGGTTAATCATTGGTGTTTATTGTTTTACTTTTTTGTGATATTGACAAGTGTTTTTCTATTTGTAAAGAATAAAGATAATAAATGTGAGGTCTATGGATTCCTTGTTGATGAGTTACCATCAAAATACTACAAAGACCTCATGTACAAGCTTTATAAGGACAACCGGATATTGGAGAGCAACCTAGACACTTTAACCCACCAAGAAGATTGTGAAAAGGTAGTTTCAAAGAAGCATCATGATGAGTTTCCCATGGATCAAATTTACCAAGATTTGAAGGAGCTAAAGATGAAGGGAAAAATTTACGACATGTTCCTTGTTGGTTGAGTTTGCTTCATGGTTGTTGTTTTGTTTTTCATTGTTGTTATTAGGCTTGTGTCCGTTAGGAATTAGTCACAATCTTGTGGTTCTGGAAATGTAGTCAAAATATGGATTAGTTAATGTGCATTTGTATTATGGACCAATTGAAGAAATGTATCTTTTTTTCTAGGATGACTGAGAATGGGCATATTGTATAAGTTAATGTGTATTGTATTTCATGCAATTCACTATTGTTGTCCAAAGCGTATGTGCAGCAAATGACCATTTAATGTGCAACAATGTTATGACAAGATGTAGCAACTTGCTACCCATTTTATGTGCAGCAAATGACCATTTATTGTGCAGCAATGTTTTGACAACATGTAGCAACTTACTACCCATTTTATGTGCAGCAAATGACCATTACTTTTTTACCATTAAAATGACCAAACCTGTTTCCATTCAAATGACCAAAACCATTGCATGTAATCAGCATAAGCAGATTAAATGTAGCCTACATACACCTTACCAAAGTACCATTACCCTTTTCAACCAAGTTATATAACCTGTGCAATACAAAGTAATTCATATCATAGCATTTAACACAGAAAATACATACACTAAAGGTGTTCTTTCATAACATACTGTTTGTGCAACAACACCTTACAGTGTTACAACCAGAACACATGCATAGAAAGTTTTGTACAATGCCCTTCTAGATACAAAATAGGGCTATGTAGTGGCATCAACAGCAGCACTACATCATCTATCTTACACATCCAAATAGTGACAATAATTGCAGCACTATATCAATTTCAGTTACTAATTAAAGTAGGCCCTTCAATGAACAAAATAGGGCATGATAATTTTACATACACATAACATCAGTTGGTATTTTAAGTTTCTAGTCTAGGACTATTTCAATGTCCACACTAGAACCAGGTCCTTTTGCTGGTGCATACAACTTTTTACTGATGATTCTTTGACTTGGCAACCTTGGTGGTAGCATTTGAGATGGTCCTTTTTTGTCATAGTTGTTCCAATGGTTGTGCTTTAGCTAATCTTGTTTGTCTTTCAACCACCTTTGAGGTTGCACCACCCTCCGAGGATGGTCCTCTTCCACCCCTTGATCCTCTTCGACCCCTTGATCCTCCCGTCATTCTTCTGGTTTCAACTATCTCAGATTGTGCAGCTTTCCTAGATCTTGTCATAACATTTCTGGCCAATACAACTGATCCACCTACTTGAGATTATTGTGTAGCTATGAACATAGACAAATATGTGTAAGTCAAATTAGTCTAACTGAATTCAATGACTATATACTGATAACCAAATAAGTGTAACTGAATTCAATGACAGTAGTCATTGAAACTGTATACTGAAATAGAAATCTGTGTAACTAAAATGAAACATTTACTACTAAATAAATAAACTAACATTACAAGTGTATGTTGACTAGCAAGTACCTGCTATGTTTGCATCATTACTTGCTCTTTCAGTTATGTCCAGCATAACAGAGTTTATATTTTGTTGATCCTCTCATCTTCAAGTGACCCCTGTTACAACTCCCTCCTCTTTTCTTTTTTTGTTTTCCCAAATAAAACACTCTACCATCACCTAAAACCCCTCTCATATTTGTAGCTCCCATTTCAAAATCATTGATGTTGTTAATAAACCTAGGAATGTCATGGTCATCTACCAATTCAGCTTCAAAATTTTGTTTCTTAAATGGTCTTCCGGCTTTGCCTTTTTCTTTTGAAACAGGTGGTTTGGTTTGGTTTGTACATCCCTTTAACCATTAAACCCTAAACCCTAAACTTCTATTATGACCACTTTCTCCACAGTTCTGACAAGTCATAACTATTCCTGTCCTACTAATCTTAGTTGTTGACTTTTTTTCATGGGATGCCCTGACCCTCTTTCTCTTAGGCCTACCAGGCATTGACTTAGGAATGGGGCCTAAAATCCTAAAAAGATGACTAACATCTGGCCAAAAGTCAATGCCATCAACAGGTTTCATATACTGACCATATGTTAACAAGTATCTTTCCTTCCTAAAAAAATCAGGCACATATCAGGTTTCATATACTCTACCATCCTATTGATTTTGAAAATACATGCTATAGCGTGGCAGCAAGGCAAACCTGATAGTTGCCACATTCTACAAGAGCATGTTCATTTCGGCTCATCCACCTTGAAGGCTTCATATCCTTTCCTCACTTCAAAGTTGTTACCCCCACATGAGATTACATGCCAGAACCTATGAATGTTACAGAAGTTAAACAATGTCATTGAAATGACCAATAAAGGTATTTTTAATGCTACTATGTACCTTTGTTGATCCTTTGAGTGTTCCAATATAGTCTGAATGTTTGGGCAAATATCACCATTCCACTTTTCCATTAGCAGCCTCATTGTATGCATCCTCTCCATAACAATTACTCTCATTGACTCCAACATAGTTATTATTGGTTTATGTCTTATACTTACCAAGACAACATTGAAACACTCGCTAAAACCGTTCTCAACAGCTTCACAACAGACACCTTCATTGAAAAATGCCCTTGAACATGTCTTCGGATCTTTCTTCACCAAAAAATCATGCGCTCTTGGATTTGCTCTTTTGATCTTCTCCATCACCTTGTTATGTAAGGGAGGATAAGACGCTTTAGAAGCTGCCCAGAAAAGTTGTCTAAACTCAACACCCAGGAACTGTTTTCGAAACCCCTTATATATGTGACGAGCAAATTATCGATGCTCTGCCAGAGGCATCACCTCTTTGACTGCTTCAATCAGTCCCTGATACAAGTTTCAAAAACACATTGATTAGTAGTGCATATCATATAAAATAAATTTTGAACCTGATTGTAATAAAGTGTATAGTCAACATACCTTGTGTTGGTCAAACATAAGCGTTAAACCTTGTCCACTTGGAATATCCAAATCATCACCCAACAACTGTAAAAACCTACTCCAATTGTCTTGCCATGGGAAAAATGTGGTTATTTCCGTCCCTACCAACAGCAGTTAATATCTCCCCAGTGTTTGGTTTTTTTAAAAAACAACCATCCAAAGCTAGTATCCTACAGCAACCTATTTTCCACCCTTCTTTCAACCCACTAAAACACACGTAAAATCTATCAAAGTAAGTCTTCTTATCAGGATTTACGGTCACTCCAACCTTTACAGTACTACCCTCATTTGACTCCACTAATGCCTTAGCATATGACCTAAGTAAACTGTAATGGTCCAGGATAGTAGCATCCCTTTCATTTAGAGCATATGACCTAGCATTTCTACACTGTGTACGACTAACGTGGTATTTATATTTTCTTATCACTAGTTCCTGTAGGTTAGTTATACTAATATTTTGATTCATCCTTATCTTATCTCCAAATTGCTTACCTATCCATTTAAAGTTAACAAGCCTACCGTAATGGAAACTACGTACACACGTGTGGTTATCCTTCAAAGAAATTACTTGAAATGTTGATTCTCCCTTGAGCATCTTGCCGTAACACCTCCAAGGGCAGTCACAATTCCCAGATCTTTCTGAGGGATACTTTTTGTACGATGTCTTCTTTCCAAGGGATGGATCCTTAAGCGTCTCCTTTCGTTGACCGCATTTAGCAATAACCTTGGTCCTTGTGCTCCTCTCAAACCAAAGTGAGAATCCGTTGGCCACTTCATAGTATGTAAGACACTCGTTGAAACTATCAACATCAGGGAACTTTTGTCCAAGCTAGTAAAACAAATAATTGAATTAGTTAAACATTATAGTAATCGTGAGATACACTGATTTGATAAAGAAATATTAAAAAGAAAGAGTGAAAGAATTACACTAGGTTTCTTCAATCTCCAATGTGTCTCAGAATCATAAATTGGGTACTTGTCTTCCTTTTTTGACTTCTGTAGAGCGGCAAACGGGTCTGCTATTCCATCACCTTTAACCTTTATGTGCTTCAACAAATATGCCATGTACTTTTCATGCTCCCTAACTAATGGTCCTAATCATGTTGGGCCATCTCCAACCGCATCTTCTTGTGTATCATGCGCATCTTCATCATTTCCTTCTTCTGCCTCCTGCTCATCAAACGAAGTATTATTCTCATTTAGTCGCCTCTTTCTCAGTTGGATAACCTCGTCCTCACCATTGCTCAAGTAATCGTACGACTTATCCGATTCAACCTCAGACTAATATGACTCATACGCAGATGAATCATGAGTATACTTATCCTTGTTTTCTGCACTTTCACCTTCTGAGTGAGTGTCATTGTATTCTTCAGTATCAGTGTCAGAATCTGAGGATCCAGACGGATTGATGTTGTCTCTAATTACCATACCTATTGGTCTACGACTATTCGTGCTTATCTTCTTTGCTAGTTTCTTTTTTCGTGTCACCACAGACTTACCTTTATCTAGTTTTTTCTGCCTTGCAAGCACATCATCTGATAAGTTACCATCTGACTCACCATCCAATTTCAATCCATCTACATTCTGGGCCTCTCTACCATTAGCCACAATTGTATCAGTCTCCACATGCACATCAGTCGCATTTATATTATTGTCCACAACCATATCCTTCTCCACATTCATATCAGTTTGGCCAAGCATATGATTCTCGTCACCCCTGATCCAAGTGTAACAACATAAATGATTAGCAGGCATATCATATATAATAACATGTGAACAATATTATTATAACTTGTATTGACAGATACCTATGAGTGTACACTGCCATATCAATATCCTCAACATTGAGTGGCCTAATAGTGTCAATAGCCTTATCATAAGCCTGATTATCCAAAGCCATACCAGATTCAAGATCAAAATTTTCCACTAGATTACCAACTACAACATTGCACTCCCTATGGACCTCATCTTCAGTTAGCATAGGATAATCATAGGTAAACTCATCTTCTGCATTCCAAACTCTAGTGAAAGTAACCTTACCCTCAAAGTCCTGTCTATGTGGTCTGTCTTTTAGGGGAGGAGACCTTAAATAAGGTGATTGTGCTTCTTCCTCAGCCCACGCAACCAACTCCTCGCAAGACATATTACCAGCATCCTTTTTCATCTTATTATGCTTCTTTCTTTTTGACGTAAATTCTGAGTAAGAAGTATCTAGACAAAGGTTCTTGTGATAGTAGAGTGCTAAGTTTTGGGGTGAATGAGCAACAAACAACTCCACTGTCTTATGTTGTCTAGCTAAATCATATAAAAAATGTACATCTGCATCCCTTTCAATGATCTTTAAACCTCCACTGTCAATGTCTAACTTAGGAATGCACATGTATAGATGATACGCTTACGTAGTGCGTTCGGGGTCAAAGGAACTTCCTTTTCGTCGAGCAAGTTTTATAACACCCTAGGCAGTGAACCTAATCGCTGTAGTGTAGTATTAGGGTAAGCCACGGGTATTGATATCGTTCTCTAGGGGAATAGGAATGCTAGTGAGAAATTACTACGCTAAGGTTGGGGTTGAGGAAGATTATTTTTTAGCTTTTTATATTTTTTAGAAAATGGAAAGGTATGAATCTCAGGGTTTGGATTTAGGGGTTTGGTATTTCTACCGATTACTTCTACTTATCTAATTATCTAATCTAAGCTAGGGGTAGTCTATGTCTATTGTTGTGCTCTCGTATGATGGTTTAAAGATGTGTTTACTTAGGTTTTATTACTCCTTAGTTATCTCCTATTGATGGTTGAATTGTCACGTCCTTATTCTTAATCGCGTTGTGTGTCTAAGGTCGTAGGGTATGCGTTTATCCCTAACTCTTTGAAACTACCAAAGGTTCTTGCCTACAAAATCTCTAGGATTTATAAACTAAACTCTAAGGTACTCTTCGGATATTTTAGCCTACAATGACTCTAGGTTACTATTTAGCTAAGGTTCACAAAGATTAATCAAGCATTAACTACACAACGAATGACCTATCGCAATACTAGATCATTTAACAATTAAGATAAGAGACAACCAATCGATATTCAATAACTAAGTTTCATATACCCTAAGCAAACACACAAATAAATTAGCCGGACATGGGGAACATGCAAGCATACACACAATCAATTGAAGACATACTTAAATTAATAAAGTAAAACACTTATCTTGATGTAAGATAGGGTATGGAACCCTAAAATACTATACAAGACAGCCTTGGTTCGGTTTAGGTTTTTACTCCACAAAACTACACTCTGAAAACAAAAAAATTCGGTTTCTATATATAATGTTACAATCGCGACGGCGTCACTCTTTATTTGTGACGCTGTAGGGTCGCCGTCATTAGGGTTTCGTCTTGGCCATGTAAACATTGTGACGGCGTCATCTTATGTCCGTGACGCCGTCGCCTTCAATCTTTGACGCCATCTGGATCAAATCTAGGCCGTCTGAGCTGCGACGCCCTACTCTTTTAAAACCTGATGCCGTCACTTGAAAATAAGCATTTTGGCTACTGTATCGTCACAAGAACTCTCTAGATGGCGTCGCAGGTATAACGTGACGCCGTCGTCTTCGCCAGCCTAAGTGTCTCGATTCTTGACTTTGGCCATTTTCTTCATATCTTCGCGCCTTTTCGTCCGAATAAGTGTCATTCCAGCAATTTACCTTCAAGAGACCTAAAAAGTGAAAAGGAACGAAATTAAGTAATAACGGATACAAAAGTGATCAATTAAGGGCTTAAATGACCCCTCAAAATGGTTCCTTTTAAATCCTTATCAAATATCCCTATACTTGGTGTTTGTTTGTCCTCAAGCAAATGTGGTTTTAGCCAATTAATTTATAAGTTAGGGTTCATGAAGCATTGTTTTAGAACAATCCACAACACATATAAGCCCCGCAAAAGTCATAACAAGCACGGAAATTACATACTAGCACCTCACAAGGGGTGTTTGGATACTCACATCTCTCGGGTGTATATGAAATATATCAAAGTGGAAATGGAAGATAAACACTCATTAACCGGTCCTAGTACATAGATTACCATAGGCTTGAGACTAGATCAAACCTCCATCGCTTTGGCGTAACCACCTAGGAATGACTATCCAAGAGGAATTTTAAAGGGTTGTAATGTAAGGCTTACGGTAGGGAAACAAAGGGTTTGGTGGGATAGGTGATTTAGTGGTGGCAAGTCAAAAATCTTTATGTTACAAGCATGAGAAGGATGGCGTTGCTAAGCCAAGACTCGACACTCTAAACTCTAGATAACTGAAATAAACATACTGTTGGATATTGGATTTCACAAACACTCTAAACCATGATCAAAGTAGGCGTATAAGAATGTTAGAAAGAGAGAGTTCTAGTGAGAGAAAGGAAGAGAGTTGGGAACTATAGTGAGAGAAAGAAAATATTATTATGAGCTCCAACTCTCTACCTTGGGAGGTAGAGAGTATTTATAGTCTTACATAAAACGCCACACAACGGGTCGTGGATCGTGCATACAGGGTAAAGACCCGTCCGTCCTCCACGGTGTTACTAAACAAAATACTACTTAACATAAAATAACTATGACTACGAGCTTTCTAACGATTACATATACTTGAGGTGACCGACTCTTTAATACCGGAATTTCTAATTCCTAACAATCTCCCCTAAGGGAGGTCACCTCAAACATATACTAAAATTACATTGAATACAAACAGATATTACATTAACAATTGTTCTTGCATTCTTGATGTAGTACTTTGCTCCGAAGCTCGTAGTCATTGATTCTTCTCATTGCATGTTTGGTTAATCAAGGAGGTCTTTACGATCCACGGATAATAAATTTGAGCCAGCTTTTGAGATCATCACTAGAAAATCTCGAGACATTCCATTGTGGTGTTGGTATTATGTGATGTTGTGACATTCGGACCGACATGCTCACATTCGGGATCATGATATCTTCTCATCAGAGTAGCGGAAGCTTTAGTTGATTCATGATATTGGCGCAGCAGAAAGCATGGAGTGAAATATCAGAGTCATTGATGCACTAATCATGATTTCTTTTGAGATGAATGTGTTAGGTGAGCATGCGGCTATGGATTGACCGCTTCATTCGATCACCAAACGTCGGGGTGTACCTGCATAAGACACTTAGCAATAAAGCGCACGAAAGTGTCTTTGATCACTTTCGATGAATTGAGGTACACGCCCCACGGTTCCCCGTTGATCAGTACAAGTACTGCCTGTGATTAGGTATAATTCAAGAATTTCTTGACAGGGTTTCGCAAATGCTTTAGCCGTTTCAAACCGAACGCCTCAAAGAAGACAACACGGAGTGAGTGAACCAAATAATTTACGTCCACTGAATGATGAAAAGAGATTTGAAAAACAATCGTGTATTGCTCAATAGAAATTGTTTTTGCAATATAACGAAGGTTTTAATGAAAATCAATTATCAATCATAAAACACCTTTTGATTTGAAAAATTAGTACACGGTCGACGTGCTAATGAAAAGAGTTTTAAAGCACAAAGACCGTTTTTTCAAAGGTATCCGTCAATCCATAACCTGAACCAGATTGATTCAAAAGATTGAATCGCCCCATTGTTTCGCTCAGCTTGTCACATGGTTGATCTCAGATAATAGATCTCACATGCCACCTACCAGGAGCTTGTTAGATGTTGGCTCCAGTAGGCTTTCCATCTTCACAGTGAATATGTAAACACATCACTGATGTTCCGCAATACCACAAGGATAATGCGTAGGACTCAAGATATAATCTCTTTCCACATTGTGTGAAACAGAGAGTCTTCATTGAAAGTGTCCTAATGAGATTTATTGATGATCTCGTGGCACTAGACTCAATTTGTGCATATTTGGATCCTATATCGGAGACTAGGGAGAGGGTCTCCTCCTTCAATATCAACAATCTCTAAGAGAAAGTCGATAGATAATGTCGGTTCCCGTGAGAATGAAACAAGTCCTTTTAAGAGGAACTTGAGTGGTTTGGAAAGTTGAAGTGCAAGGCCACTGGGTCCATGACGGCTTGTCTTCAATACCGATGTTACCATCAGTAGCATATGAATTGAACCCGGTTTCTGCCCTAAGGTTGAATAAATGGAGGGCTATTTGTTTTCACCCTTTTCTCATTCAATTCTTTTTAATTCTTCAACCCTTCAGTGCTTACCGAGACTTCATAGCTAGAACCTTGTTGGGTTTATTCCAAGACTAGCTCGGTCCTCATCCGCACTCTTCCCAATTTCTCATTTTTCTCCTTTTATCATCATACCTAAGAACTCTACACTAACTAGTGGATAGTCCCTGGTAGATCCCTCCGGTTCTGGCGGATCATGGGAACACATACCTAACCTTATCGTCCTTATATCACCATACATAATGTAAAGTTGGTCGGTCTTTTTGGTATTGTTCATCCGCCATAGGAACCAATTGAAAACCATTTGAAAATCAATCCAGATACTTATGATATTTTATCAAAGCATTTTGTACCTGAATTGTTTTTGATATTTTTAGAATAAGTGCTCCCCTCAACATGTGCATCAAATGTTTGAAATCGTTTTGCACACGGAGGCAAGAGAAAGAAATTAACTTTGATTACCATTTTCTAAAGATATCAACATCACTGCCCTAACCAAGACAAGTAGATAAAGCATTTTTGGGAAGGATGAGGTTTTCATAAGTTTTGCTCCCCTTCAATATGTGCCTCAAGATTTGAAAAGAGTTTTGCACATACTAGAGGGAACCTGCACATTGAGATAAGTGATCACGCTTCAAATCATAGGTTTAAGATAGATGCTCCCCTCAACATGTGCATGGAAAATTTGAAATCGTTTGTCACATGTGGGAAGAAGAGCATGTACATCATTATAAAACCATTTACCGAATTATCAATTTAAATCCAATTTAAATCACACATTCTCCCCGATCACAATTATCAAATCATTTGAGATTTGTGATCTCTTATAGATTTAAATTGATTTTGAAAGCTTTTAGGAAGAATTGTGACTTGATTATGAAAGCGTTTTAACCGATAAGGATCGGATGTTAAGACTTTAAACTCCATTGATAAAACATGCATGTATATCTTTTGAAAACAATTGAATGCCAAATAACTTTTTAATTTAATTGAAATCATTCTCCCCTCAATCAATGACATAGGTTGTTGATTGAGAGATTGATCTTTTGACAAATAAGTCCAGATGATTATCAAAAATAGAGACTGAATTATTTTTCAAAGCAGTTAGTTTTCAGCAGATAAATGTTTATAGAATCAGAGCATGGAATTTGGTTGATAAGAAGGCTTTTGATGAACGTTCAAACAAATTCTCAAATCTTGAAAAACATGAAAAAGCATGGCTCGGTTCTTTCTTTGAAAAGCTTTATCCTCGAAATGACAATAAGCCATTATTTTCTTTTTTTTTTTATGAAAATTTGAACAACATCTAAAGTCCCGTGTCATTCTTTGAATGACAACACAAAGACCGTAGATATTATCGAACCGAGAAAACAAAAAAACAATTTTTTTTTTTTTTCAAGTTTTTCAAATTTTTATGGATTTTTGAAAATTTTATATTTTTCTATTTGATTTTCGAATAGATATATACAAGAGATAGATGAAGATAGACCTTTACTCCTCGCCTTCCTCCTGAAGACGTTTGAGTGTTTCTGGTTGAAGGCTTTTCATGCCAAGTCGTGGAAGAATAAACTCAAAGCGTTCTCTTGGAAGAGCTTTGGTGAAGATGTCCGCTAACCGATATTCAGACCTCACAAAATATAGTTCCACCACACCTTTTCCACTTGTTCCCTGATGAAATGATGTCGAATGTCGATATGCTTTGCTCTTGAGTGTTGAACGTTGTTGCATGAGAGAGCAATAGCACTTTTATTATCACAAAGATGAGGATTTTGTTGAATTCAAAGCCATAGTAAGATAATTGAGATCTCATCCATAAGATTTGAGCACAACAAGATGACATGGCTATGTATTCACCTCTGTAGAGGAAATAGAAGTACTCATTTGCTTCTTTGACGACCAGCTCACAAGCTTATCACCCAAAACTGAGCACCTCCAGATGTACTTCGACGTGTATCTTGACAACCTGCATGATCAGATCTCGCATAGGCCGTTAGTGACATAACGGTGTCTTTCGGGTACCATAGTCCCATATTGATGGTTCCTTGGAGATACCAAGACGCTTAACGCTTCAAGGTGCCTTTTTAGTAGGCTTAGCCTGGTATCTAGCACACATGCAAACAGAGAACAAGATGTCTGGTCTACTGGCCGTGAGGTACATCAGGGATCCAATCATACTACGATATTTTGTTTGGTCAATCATGATCCCGGAGTGGTCCTCATCTAGTTTGGTTCGATCAATCATGGGGGTGTCAACAAGGTCACTTGAATCAAATCCAAATTTCTTTAAGATCTCTGTTGCATATTTAGATTGATTTATGAAAATGCCTCCGGGACTTTGTGAAATTTGTAATCCCAAGAAAAATGACATTTGTCCCATCATTGACATTTGAAATTTTGAACTCATTTCATTAGAAAACGATCACATTCCATTGGATCAGTCGAGGCAAAAATAATATCATCAACATAAATTTGAACATGAATTAAATGTTTGCCTCGACTTCCGGTGAACAATGTTGGAACAACTGCTCCTTTGCTAAATCCGGTTGATAGAAGAAACTTTGACAGTGTATCATACCATGCCCTTGGAGCTTGCTTTAAACCGTAGAGGGCCTTCTTCAAACGATAAACGTGAGTAGGATGCTCTTGATTTACAAATCCTTCAGGTTGGCCGACGTAGACGACTTCTTTAAGGTCTCCGTCGTAAATGCCGTCTTCACATCCATCGATAGACTACCATGTTCTTACTAGCAAGATTAGCCGAAAAGATTCTGATTGCCTCGATTCGAGCAACTCGAGCAAAAGATTCTTCAAAGTCAATACCCTCCTCTTGACGGTATCCTTTAGCAACTAATCGAGCCTTGTTCTTCAACACATCACCATGCTCATCAAGTTTCACTTTGAAGATCCATTTTAGAGCAATAATCATAGCACAACTGGAGCAGTACTAACTCCCATATATCTAGTCGATCGAACTCATGAATTTCATCTTGCATAGCATTGAACCAGCTATCTTCATTCATGGCGGTTTTAACATCTTTTGGTTCGATCTTAGAGAGTACGGAGTTGAAGAAGCACCATAAGGCATCGGTTGCAAGTTGTTTCCGTGTGGATACTGGACGAGAGGGATTTCCAATGATGTTGTCTAATGGATGATCGTGAGTCCATTTTCCGAGGTGTTCATGTGGTAGTTGTTGAGGGACTGAAGTAGCAGAGTTGATGTCTCCCAAGAAGATGGTTCGATGAAGATTCAGAGCAAATATGTTTTCAAATGGAGCATCTTCAGGTGTAGCAAACGGATTAACTTCATCATTGATGCCAGAAACAGTTCCATGATGTACATTTGAAGAATGATGATTTGTTGATGAGATCAAGGATCAGCAGATGTGCTTCTTGACTTAAAGATATTGAGACTGAGGGATTGACTTCATTCACTGGAATATGAGCGGCCTCTGTTGTAGGGATCAACACCTCATTAGTACTTGGATCATAAAGTTCATCAAACATAGGATCAAACAATTTCTTTAAATCATCTTCGGATGGAGGTACATATGGAGTTTCTTGAGAAGAGTTTGGAACAAGGGATGAACCAATTGGACTGTTTTGAAGTGCGGGTCCGAATGAATTGTTCAGAGCCGTTTGACCGGTCAGCTCATCAAACGTAACGTGAATTGTTTCCATGATGTTTCAGGTTCTTTTGTTGTAGATTCGGTATCCCTTTTTGTTTGGTGCATACCCTACAAATACTCCAATGTCCGCTTTAGCTCTAAGTTTTCCTAAGTCTTGACCCTCATTAGTTGGATAGCACAATGCTCCAAACACACGAAGGAAAGAGAGATTAGGTTTTCTGTTGTGGACAAGTTCATATGGTGTCTTTCCATGAACAAGGTGAATCGGGAACGATTTTGTGTGTAGCATGCAGGCAATAGCTTCACCCAGAGAAACATTGGAACTTTTGAGTAAATCAGGATTGTTCTAGCGGCTTCTACAAGAGTTCGATTTCGTCTTTCAACTACACCGCTCTGTTGAGGAGTTCGTGGAACACTTCTTTGATGGCTGATTCCAATGCTTTCATAAAATTCACTAAGTTGTTTGTTAACAAACTCAGCTCCATTGTCTGTCCGGATAATTCTGACGGTTTTGTTAAGTCGAACCCGCAACTGTTGATGAGTTTGATGATGATATCAGGAGTTTCATCCTTTGTCCTTAAGAACTTGACCAAGGTGAATCTAGAGTAATCATCAACTACAACTAACACATATTTCTTCCCAAAGATATTCTGCACTCTCATTGGTCCACATAAATCCATATGAATTGTATGAAGAACTTCGTGATGAGTTAGTAGGTTTGGGTTTGTGGGCATACTTCTTGCTTTTTCCCAATTGACATGTGAACAAAGATGATCCTTTTCATACTTTAGTCTAGGTAAACCTACAACTAAGTCCTTTCGGGAGAGATCATTGATGGTGCCGAAGTTCAAGTGATTGAGACGTCGATGCCATAACCATGACTTTGTTTTTGAAGCCTTTGACAGCAAGCAAATTGGAGAAGACTTCATCATATCTTCTATAGAGATGGTGTAAAGATTTGAACCACGAGTTCCTCTTAAAAGTTCCTTACCATCAAGTTCTCTAACAAAACAAGTATGTTTTCTCAAGGCTACTTCTAGATCGAGTCACGAATTGACCGACAGATAATAGATTATGACCAAGACCTTCCACATAGTATACTCTAGAGATAACACTATCACCAACAACATAATCACCATAACCCATAATTGCACCGAAATGATCATTACCGAATCTAACTGTCCCGATGAATTTTCTCACGAAGTTCATGAGCCGCGACCGGTCTCCAGTCATATGCTTAGAACAGAGTCCGGTACCACGTAACGATTTGAACGATCCGCAGTTGAACACGCACAAGAATGGATAATTGGATAATTGGGATCCCCATGCAAGAATGGGTTCCACTTGGTTAGTAATAGTAATTGGAACACCCACATCAGAAATAGAAACATCCATATCAGAAGTAGAAGCAATGGAATCATTGGGAATAGATGCAATGCTGGTGTCTGATTTGACCTATTCAAAGTATGTTCACTTCTTAAGGGAATAGTTCTACCAAGAGGCATCCATTTTCTAAGGGGCATAATCTTAGCAGTTTGAGAACAAAACTGATTATTCTTATGGCCAAAAGGTATCCAATAATAACCTATCTTTATAAAAGTTCTTCCCGTGGGTTTCCACTGTTTTCTAACAATCTTTCGCTTTTGCCTTTTTGCCTTATTTGCACGATTATTAGCATTAACAATTTTAATCGGGCATTTGACAAAGATTAGACAAAGCATTCACACCACATTCATGATTAGCAAATGAATTCAAGCACATCATTACAAGGTTTGCAAATAGTATCGAATTCAATTAATTACAAGACGCCTAAGGCTAATTCTAGAATCAACACGATTCGTTTTATTCAACACAAGCTTAAAGATCCTAGGTTGGTCTTCTACTTTCTTCCAATGCACATTTTTAGCTTGCGAGGTCCTATCATTCCTTGTATTGTCTTGAGACTTTGACCTGCCTGCTTTAATGTCATTGATTACTCCTGTAGAGAGAATTATGGGAACATTAGTTGGTTGATCTACTTTTTGCATTCCTGAACTAGACGTGCAAGGATCTGTATTACTAGATCGACACATTGATGTATACTTTCTTAAAACTGGGCCTAGAATGGTTTGAAGGCTCAATACTAGGCATAGAACAAGGCATCACAGCTTTGCCTTTTGCACCTAAGGTTAAGGATTTGGGACATGTTGCAATTACACATTCTAGCAACTCTTGAGATCGTTTGGCCTGGAGGCAAGCAAACCTAATTTCACTATCAAGAGGTTTGTTAATGAAATCCTCTTCGACAATCTCACGGAGACATTCTAGACTATCCTTAAGGTGAGCACAGATTCATGAAAAGCATGTTCATTATTCCTAAGATGAGGAGGAATATATTTAACTGTCACAAGGTATTTGCAGTCTAAGGGTGACTTTGAGACAACATTCTTATTGAAAACAAGTGGCAGCTTTCCCATTTCCTGACTCCTCAGATTCTCAATTTCCTTTTGTAAAGACGTTATTTTTTCGTTGTTTTGGTCACGGGTGACTTTTATTGAATCATATAACTCTTTAAAATGTCGTTTAACTTTTTCATTTTCTTCTAGAAAACTCTCGTTTTCCTTTTGTAAGGCATCAACTAAGTTTTGAAGATGAAAAGTTTGAGAATTCTGAGAATCTAAAGGAGGAGGCATTTGGGAGCCTGTCATATTGTTCGTTTGACCCTTTAATTGAGAGATTTGGGCTTTCAACTTTCTGATCGTGTTGCACTGAGCTTGAATCTGTTCATCACGATTGTTAATTTGAAAAACTGCATCAAACTCTGGAGCATCTGAGGATGTCTTGATATTTGAAGTTTTGACATTTTCTTTAAGATGTTGATATTTTAGTTGTAAATTAAAATGCTCAACTTCCAGTTTAGAAAAATGTTTAACCAAATTGTCGTGATCATCCAGTTCAATTTTCTCGTTTAGTTCGGAATTAGTTTTTTCAAGCTCAATGACACGATCATGGGAGACTTTCAGTGCAACCGATAATTCATGAAATTTGGAAGCATTAATGGAACAATTTGTAGCAGTGAAAAACACATCCTGAGTAATACATTCAGAAATCGGGTTCTCATTTAGTGTATGCAAGTTCTTCCTCTCAATCTCATTATATTTTAGTGCTCGCTCATAGTCACTAACTTCAACTATCATTGCATCAAATTCCTTTTCCATTCCCTTAATATCAGTTTCTATCCCCTTTTAAGACTCTCAAAGTGATCTTTTAGAAGTTTAAAGAAAGGCATGACCTCAGTTAAATAACATTCTTTCATTTGCTCAAAACCCTTTCTCCTTCCGTAATACCAGTGGGTGTGATCCTTTTCTTGCAAGTTTTCTCAAAATCAACAAATAGTTGAAGTATAACATATTGGCTAATTAAGGTCTTGCTTTTAGTGGCAATTGTTCTAGGAACAAGATGCATTGGTGTATTAGGAGGATACACACGCTTCTAGGCATTTTCCAAAGAGGAGGGTTTGTTTCAACAATATTTTCAGCTTTCGCTTATCTAAATCCATTTTCCAGAAAACTTGTTCGGGAGTCAACAATGTCTGAGGTTTAAACATGTTCAAGGAAATCCAGTTTTCCTTCTTGTAATCATGGGGTGTGATCTTTATTTTCTTCTCTCTACATTTAGGATCATCTAATTTCTTGTTCATCTTTTCCCTAGTGACTTCATCTGATTTCTTATCTTCCTCGGTGCACTCAACGCAACTAGGTTTCTATCTAGGTTTAAGGATTTCATTGCCATCATAAAGAACCTTATGAGCATTTCTAGCCCTTTTAATGACCTCTGGATTTGGTTCCTTAACAAGGGGAATGCTATGCTTATCGCTTAGGATCCTATGCTTAGTGATCATGTGAGCAGTCTGAATGGTGTTCCCTTGTATGTACAACTTGTTTTCAAGTTTGTTTTTCAAAGTTTTCAGATTAGAAAAATCTTTCAAGAGTTTTGATTCCTTTGCATTAAATTCTTGCTTAAGCATTTTCACATTTTCTTGAAGTTCTTGTTTTTGCTTAGCAGCTTTAGAAAGCTTTTCTTGCAAGGAATTTAACTCTTGTTTTAATACTTCTTCTCGAAAATTACTTTTTCTAATAATTGTATGCACTTGGTCATCCATTTCCTGCTCACGAGTGGTCAACTCAAATTTAGCACGTTGTTCATAAATAGCAACACGTTCTTTATAGGCATTTAATTCAGATATTACAGACTCATCAGGGGCACATGCAGTGTATTCATCAAAAATATAGTCATTGTTGATTGCAGGAGATGCATCACTTGGTACAACTTCACTTTCACTTTGTTTCACATATTGATCATATGGGACAACATTGATATTACCCATATTTTCAATATTTGATACAAAAGTTTCAGTTGATAGTACTTTGTCATGCATCTTTTGCACATCAAGATCATCGTATAGTTTTCGTACCTCTGAGATGAGTGTGTCTTTGGATGGGCCAGCTTGTGGTGAAGAGGAGACCTTGGGAGAAACCATTGGAGAAATGCTAGCCATAAAGATTGTGTGTGCGGTAGGTCCATCATCCACATCAGAGTCGTATGCATCACAATCAGCGACTTGAAAGGCATTCTCATGATTGTGACCTATCTCCTGAATAGGCTGCTCATCCACATCTGCATCATAGGTCTTGGCATTGCCCTCAGCTAGAAACAACAATTCCTCTTCATCCAAAGCAGCACCATTATCCCGAGCTTGCACAAGCAACATCTTATCTCTGAAGTAATCAACATTCTGTGGACGCTTTGGAGATGTGCAGTTCCTTGCAATGTGTCCCTCACCACCACAATTATAACATTTGATCGGCTTAGCTTGACCTTGATTACCATTCCTTCCTCGATTCAGATTACCAACATAACCTCTACCAGCTCCACCTCTTCCCGATCATATCGTCTTTCCTGAACTGGTTGCACCACGATCCTCCCATCTTTAACAGTTGCTTGATTGTGTGGGTTAGATGTCGTTCGAGGTTGTTATTGGTGTGTGGGAGAGAATTCATGTTTTGACTAATCAGAAGAGCTAGTTGATTAATGAAATTACCCACGTGTGCATCAGATCAGCCTTGTTTGAACATAGGATCATGAATTAGTTTGTGATTACCATTTCCCATGGGTATGACTTGTGAGGCTTTGGTTGTGATTCGGATGTTTGAGTAGAAGGCAGTTGAGTCATTAGACGAGCTTGTCTCTCCCCGGTTGGTTTTGAACTGATTAAGAACCAATTTTTCAAACATAGCATGTCTCTCATTCTCAAGGAGGAAGGCATAGAGTTGCTCATAGTTTGTATTCTTCAATCCTTTAGTGAGCTTCACAGAAGTGACAAACTTGTGCCATTCGGGATTCATGTTGTTCACAAATTTTGAGTTCAGCTGAATGTTAGGCATTGTCATTCTGATGTTCCTCATGTCATTCACCAACTTATGAAATCTCACATAGTACTCATAGACACTCTCATCTGGTTTCATCTTGAAGTGTTCAAATTCGTCATAGAGTTGTGATTCTCTGTCTTCCATAGTTAATTCAACCTCGAGAGAAGCATCTTGACATTATCCCATACTGCCTTTGCTTCGGTGTTGTGATTGATCGGCTTGTAGATGTCTTTAGGAAGACCTTGAAGAACAATGTTTGAAGCCCCGATATCAAGATCGAATCTCTTTTTCTCCTTATCATCAAGCTCATCATACATCTTTGGTCTCCATTCCGTAAAATCAGAGTTCCATTTTCAGCAGTATCAAGTACATCTCTAGTCGTCTCAACTCGATACGGTCCTTCATCAATGGATTTGAGAATGTTGACACCATTTTCCTTTCCAAGGCAAGATAACTGATTCGTTGAGCCCAAGAATCGTAGTCTGCTCTGTCAAGCATGGGTGGACGAGTATCAACCACTGCTTGAACATCCTAGGCAACAGTGGAGATGATAGTAGGAACGTTTGTAGACATGTTTCAAGCTCTACGGAATTTTGCAATTCTTTGATTAAACCGGGAAATTGATTCTTTCACGGGATTTTACTAAACCAAAAGAACAACCGTAAGAACGTAACACGAAGAAGAAAAAGGTCTAAATGAACAAGTCGCTAAACACACAACTCGCATAAGCCGTCAACTCGCAACACACTCAACTCGCTTAATTAATCAAGTCGCTAAATAGCCAACTCGCTTTAGTCTTAACTCGCAACACAATCAACTCACTTGAACACTAAGTCGCTTAAGTTAACTCGCTAACGTTACAACTCGCTAAGTAGCAAGTCGCTTTAGATCTCAAGTCGCTAAAAGAAACAACTCGCTTAGAACCCAAGTAGCATAAATATCAACTCGCTAAACAGCTAAGTCGCATGTACCAACTCGCTTTAAATAACAAAGCAACTCGCTTTGAAGAAACACAAGTCCGAGACACAACTCGCTTAGTCCTTTTTTCAAAAATAACCACTTTATCAATCCAAAACAACCAAACCACAATGATTTAAGGCTTCCAATTCAAAACATAAACACATATGATGATCCTAAACACAAAAGTACAAGCAAAATTCAAACTTTAACACAAGAATTTGTCCAAATGAATCAAACTCTCCTAAACCCTTAATACTCCAAAAACCTTATGAAATCCACCAAAACAAAGAGCATGAAAGATGAGTGATCAAACCATGGCTCTTGATACCAATTGTTGGATATTGGATTTCACAAACACTCTAAACCATGATCAAAGTAGGCGTATAAGAATGTTAGAGAGAGAGAGTTCTAGTGAGAGAAAGGAAGAGAGTTGGGAACTATAGTGAGAGAAAGAAAATATTATTATGAGCTCCAACTCTCTACCTTGGGAGGTAGAGAGTATTTATAGTCTTACATAAAATGCCACACAACGGGCTGTGGATCAGGCATACAGTGGGTAAAGACCCGTCCATCCTCCACGGTGTTACTAAACAAAATACTACTTAACATAAAATAACTATGACTATGAGCTTTCTAACGATTACATATACTTGAGGTGACCGACTCTTTAATACCTGGAATTTCTAATTCCTAACACATACATAAATTTAAAGATAGATGTAGGATGGTAGACCGTATGTTTGTTTTTTTGTTGTTTTTTTTCACACTCTATTTTTTTTATTTTCTTTTTTTTTGATTTTTTTTTCATACACTTTTACTCTACCATCCTCTACGATAACATCAAAATAATAGGGATTAATAGGCACATCCCTACACTTGAGTTTTTATTACTCTAACACTAATTTGACCCGAATTGAAAAGATCAAAACACTTGGAGTACATTATTACACAAATAAAGGGAATTTGAATTTAACGTTCCTTCCCGTCATTTCATAAACTTTAAGTTTTCCCATGAGTCTCAATCGTCCCAAAACTATGTACTAAGGATATGACTCGACTTAGCAACTTATGTAAGCAACTAGATAATTGAACTAAGGGTTAAGTGTGATAAAAATAATGCACCAAAAGTAAGTGCATACAAGGTAGGCTAAGGCGATTTGGGTGTACATTTGGGGGTGGGGTGTAAACAATGCACTTCATTGATATTCCAAAAAACCGAAACATCACGAGAACCGCGAAAAGGATAGGCTCAGAGGGGTTAACTAGGGGTATCGTGTACTAAAGATGAGTACAACGCAAGGGTGTGGGGGAATTACTCAACCGATGTGGAAGAAGTAATTATATTACGGGTATCAAACAAGGGTTATCCCAATGCCTTCTATCATTTAGTTATTCCTAACTACACAAGTGTAGTCTTACTAGCGATCTCGGGATGCATCACAAAACAAGTTCTAGAATCTATTATACTACCAGTTCACACTCTAAGCATTAAAGATGAATGCTTTAATTCCTACTAATCTAAGGGCGATCCTCACATTTTTGGTGGAATTTAGGTGGTAAAGGGTTTTTGTGCTAGTCATATAACTTCCTATCCATGAGACGCTTTATTAAGATGAATGACCCACTCCTACATGTCATGAAAAATTGAAAATTTGGTGCCAAAATTACCCTAACCGACATTTTCTCATAGTTTACTACACAAATGAAATTGGACAAAGCAAATAGTCAAGGATAACCATAGTTTCAAAGTTCCCATTTTATTTTCCCTCCCTACACTTAAACTGAACATTGTCCCCAATGTTCCCCGAAAGTATCAAAGTTATGATAATAGAAGGTAATAAAAAATGAAAGAAACTAATACTCCCCTGATTAGCTCGGTAGGATCCGTGTGTGAAGTAGTGGTTACATCTTTCTTCAAGAAGAATGTTATGCGTGAAAAGCTCCTTCCAATCTTATGTATCATCTTCTTGATAAATTAAACCTGCACACTTTAAGAAAACAAACGAAACCTTAGCATAAAATCGGCGGTAACAATATATATACAAGACTCTACTAAACTAGGATATAATGCTTGTGGAATGGATGGTTACAGATTTTTCTTGAAAATTAAGACCTGGAAAATTCTAAAAATTTGTAAGTAGCACAGAAAACGAGAAAAAGTAATCAGTTGTTTCTGCTCCTCCTGACGCCGTCAGGTTGTGACCCTGACGCCGTCAGGTTATCCTGGTAGAAACTGATCTGCAATTTTCTGGAAAAAATTCTGGAAAATTTATATCTTTAGAATCTGGAAAAAGTCCTGCAAAAACATCCATTATGACTCGATACAAGCATTTGACTCGAACAAACACAAATGTATATCTTTTAGTTAATTGAAATTCTCATGTTTATGTTTATTTTGAAAACGTGTGTAATCCTCCCTATACTTATACCTTATGTAAAATACCTTTATATGTAATTAAGACGAGGTTAAAGACAAAATAAAGCATTTTTACAAATTAAACATGAGAATAAACAATCAATAAAAGATATACGACACGAACAAGCAAACAATTAAGCATGGGTTGCCTCTCATGAAGCGCTTTGTTTTATTTATGAGTCTTGTAGCTAGACTCGAAGTCGTGCCCCCACGTGGTCTCGTTTTTCATCCTCAATGAGAATTATATCATGTTGACAAGATTTTCATCGACTCTATACCTAGGCCTTAGGGTCAAACAATCCCTATAGCAAAGTCTCCTTTTCTCCCACATGAAGGGCATACCTTTTTCAACATCGTCTTTGCTTTTTCCTCAAAAGCTCTGATGTTGTCTCGTTCATAAATGGACCAACAGCCATATCTACTCATCTTCCAAGGCATCCTATAAGTGATCTCATAGTTCTAATTCACAAATCTAACTCTTCCTTTGGATTTGTTATAGCTTAGTTTAGATTTCTCAACAAACGGTTTTCCTAGCACAACCTGGGATAAACTATAGTCAATGACGCACCCTACATCTTCTAGGACCATAAAATCAACTAGGTAGGTGAAATTTCCTATAAAGACATGTACATCCTTGACTCGTCCCACAAAATTGCAAATCCCACCTGGATACTTAGGGTCTCTCCTAATCTTTAGTCGCTCATTCATGATGTCATTGTAAACGGCTGATGACATCACATTAATGAGAGATTCCGTATCTATGTAAGCATGCTCAACATTCCTATAGCCAATCATACAAGGGATTTTAATGTTCCAAGGATTTCCTCTCCTAATCTTTGGGCATATCCTAATGATGGGTGACTGAAGATTGTCGACTATGTATTGGTGGTATGCAACTTCCTCCTTAGTGGGGTAAAGGTTGAAGTAAGCATTATCTTCCTCATTCTCATTCTTACTCTCTAAACTGTTATCCGAACTACCGCTAATCATAGAAAAAACAACAGAAGCGCTAACCACCTTCTCAACAGCATCCCTAATTGTACTATCAAATACCTTTTTTAAATCCTGAAGGTCATTGTTTTTAGGATCCAAATATTATTGTGTTGATGATTCGGGTGGTCTTGGATGATGGAAATACATGTTTGCCATAGTTAGAGAGAAAAATATGAGAGGGAGTTTCTTGGTAGAGACTTGGTTCACAATATGTGTAATATTAGATTAAAGAAAAGCTCCACCCCTTCCATGGATGGAAGGGGTATTTATAGTTACAAAAAACACGACCTCCTATCGGCCTGTGGATCAGGTATACAGTGGGTAAAGACCCGTCCTTCCTCCACGGTGTTACACTAAACTATTCTATGCTACTGACTAACTAATTAACTACATAATAACGTAAATAACTATAAGTCTACGAGCTAACATATGCTAGACTATAATTGGGGTGACCGACACTTTAACATGGAATTTCCAATTCCTAACAATCTCCCCCTAAAGGAGGTCACCCCATGAAATACATTTTGCATCCTAGCATTCTATCTTTGACTTCGTTCTTGAGCTCGTAGACTTGAATTCTTCATTTCCGCAATCTTTGTGCATTAGTAGCGATTCTTTAAAGTCCGCATAATTTTTACTTTTAGTAGAGGCCTTTAACTGATCCACATCTTTGATGATCTTCGAGCTTTCATTGAGATCATCAGCTACAGTAAATCTCTCTGGATCATCCATAGTTGTGTTTCCTTCATGTAATGTTGTGACTTTTGGACCGACATGCTCACACTTTCTGGATCATGACATCTTTTCATTAGAGTAGCGGAAGCTTTACTGGCTCATGATATTCGTAGCAGCGTAGCGGAAACATAGTATAAAAATATCGAGCCGTGTTCTGTAGATATGCAACAGTCATGATTTCTTCAATTAAGTGTGGATGCTGTGAGCATGCGGCTTTGGATTGACTCCTCAATTCTGATCAGCTGCAACCATTCAAATGTACCTGCAAACAACAGTTAGCAATAAAACATACGAAAGTGTCTTTGATCACTTTCGCTGAATTGAGGTACACGACCCACGGTTCCTCGCTTGATCAAGACAAGTACCGCTGATCGTAGGATTCCTAAGAATCTCCTGACAGGTTTTCGCAATGCTCTAGCTGTTCTCAAACCAGAACGCCTCAAAGAAGACAACACGGAGTGAGTGAACCAGCGAATTGAGATTCACTGATTGATGAAAATTGATTTGAAAACAATCGCGTATTGCTTAGAAGAAAGAGTTTTGCAATACGACGAATGTTTTATGAGAAAGATCAATTTTCAATCAAAAATACCTTTTGTATTTGAAAAGAGTACACATTCGATGTGCTAGAGAAAAGAAGAAATTTGCACATCGAACGGTTTTTCCAAAAGCATTTTTTCAATCAGAGATACTTTTTGTGTTTGAAAACATAAGTACATATTCGACGTGCTAGAGAAAAGAAGGTTTGCACATCGAACGGTTTTTCCAAAAGTATTCGTCAATTCCATTCCTGGATCAAGGTTGATTCACGAGTGAATCGCCCCATTGTTTCTATCTAGTTGTCACAAGTTTGATCTTTAGAAAAGATCTCACATGTCACCCACCAAGAGCTTGTTTGATGTTGGCTCTAGAAGGATTTCCATTTTCATCGTGAATATTTTTACATATCACTCGGATGTTCTGGAAATACCACTAGGATAATGCGTAGGACTCTTAATATATTCTTACTTTCCACATTGTGTGAAACAGCAAGTCTTCAAGAATTTAGTGTCCTAATGAGACATTGTGGATGATCTCTTGGCTCTAGAATCAATCGTGCACATTTGGTTCCTATGCCGGAGACTAGGGAGAGGGTCTCCTTCTTCAATATCAACCATCTCTAAGAGAAAGTCGATAGATAATGTCGGTTCCCCGTGAGAATGAAACAATCCCTTTTAAGAGGAACTTGAGTAGCTTGGGAAGTTTAGTGCAGTGCGTTACTGGGTCCATGACGTCTTGTCTTCAATACCAGTGTTACCTTGGTAACAACCAGTAGCATATGTATTGAACCCGGTTTCTGCCCTAAGGTTGAATTATTGGAGGGCTATTTCTTTTCACCCTTTTTCACATTCATTTCTTTTTCATTCTTCAACCTCTTCGGTGCTTACCGAGACTTCATTACTAGAACCTTGTTAGGTTTATTCCAAGATACAGCTCTGTCTCAAACTGCAATCTTCCCATTTTCTCATTTTTCTCCCTTTTTCAATATTCCTAAGGACTCTACACTATCTAGTGGATTTGTCCCTGGGAAGATCCCTCCGGTTCTGGCGGATCGTGGGAACAAATACCTAACCTCACCATCCTTATAACTCCATACATAAAGTAAAATGGTCGGTCTTTTGGTATAGTTCATTCTTCCTTGAAACCAATTGAAAAATCATTTGGAAAAACAATCAAGGTACTTGTGATACGAGATCAAATCATTTTGTACCTTAATAGTTTTGATCATTTAGAAAACCTCCCCCTCAACATGTGCATATGATTTAGAAATTGTTTAGCGCATGGAGGCAAGAGGACATATGAGAGAGCATCCTGCACATTTTCATCAAATCGATCATCATTTATCAGATTTCATAATTAAATCACAAATTCTCCCCCGATCAAAAATATCAAACCCTTTGAAGTTTTGGATCCCAAGTGATTTAATACGGTTTAGAAAACATGGGAGAATATGTGGCCAGGTTTAAATACTCATCTTGTTTTTGGATAAATCCTTCTCCTCCACATGTGCATTGTATATTTGAAATCGTTTGGCACATGGAGGCAGGAGTGCATATAAACGACTAAAACCGATTCCATTAAAACAGATTTGAGATTTAAATCACGATCTCTCCCCCGATCAAAAATTTCAAACCTTTTGAGATTTGTGATCCCAATTGATTTAAATCATTTAAAAGATTTTGGGGAAAGACGTGGCAAATTTTAATTTTGAAAAATGACTGATAAGGAACAGTTTAAGACATTAAAGATTGTTAGTGTCAGGTATGATTGTTTTAAGAGATCTTTAAGTAAAAATAAAACAATTTCACAATCAAACAAGAACAGAAAAAATTTTATTTTGAAAGATCTTGATTCTTAATGAAAAATCATACCATGACATAACATTAAATCTTTAGATCACCACTTTTATTGTACAAACGGACTTTTTATGAAGAAAATATAGTTTGAAAATATTTTATTTTAAATCACTCTCCCCCTTAATCGATGACCGTAGTCGTTGATTGAGTGACTTAAGTTTTGATAAAATGAAGTCCGGTGATTTTTAAAATTAAATCCAATTTATCTTTAAAACCAATATTTTTCCATTTTTCAAAACAACATTTTCAGAATTGTTTTAAGAAAATGGTATTATCACAATTATCCTACACAAAGATACGTTAGGCGGTTAAGCTGCTTTTGTTGTTGTTGCTGAGGGTCGGAAGAAAACCGTCTGCACGATGCAAAGTGAGACTTCTTACATTGCATTTTAATGTCAACTGAGGTCAAATTAAGCTCCGTTTCTTCAGTCACTTAGAAGAAAACCATCTGCTGATGCAGTGACACCTCTTACGTTGCATTTATGCCAACTCTCCTTGGAAGTCCAATTAAGCTCTGTTTCTTCATTTGTCAACCCAAGATATAGTTGCCCTTTCCTTTCGGCATCCATTCATCTTCTATTGTGGGATCCGGATCGGGAACATTCTTATATCCATGATATCTGCATACGTTAGTGAACACACATACAGATATATGGTGGTCGACAACACCCAAACAGCAATCGACTCATAAAAGTCAATACAACATATCAATCAGATCATAAAAGGCATGGGAATAATGTGCTTATCAAACTATAGTCATCTAATCCTAACAATCTTATCCTAGGCACCTAGTCCTTCAACGTAGGTTAACATCATTTTTAATTAAGCATATTAGGATAATTGAGAAATTCCGTTAGATGATATAAATTTGAAAACATTCTCCCCCTCAATCCATGACTCATTTTCTAAAAAGTTTAAAAGCACTGAAGTCATTGATTGAGTTTTCAATTTTATGAAAACACTGATACTGATTGATTTTCAAGCAACTCATTTTCCACCATTTTTTTGAATACAACAAATATTTTTCTAAAGAATTTTTAGACGGAAAAACATTTGTGTGGGAACAGCAGTCATTCGACATACTTTCCTCATTTAGTTTTAGGATAAGTGCACGAAATATTTGAAAATTGGTTTAGCGTAGCACTTTCCTTTCTTGAAGAGCGGGTTGCTATGAGAAATAATAGCAAGCCATGGTTTAAGCGCGGGTTACAGTCTAAAGTAACTGCAAGCCATATTATGAGACATGTTTTGGAAAAAGAATATTTACACCTCCTGCTCGAACTTCATCTATGGTCCCGTGCCATTATTGAATGACATTTTTAAGACCGCAGATGTTATCGATACCAGAAGACATGTCATGTTAAAACATATTTTTAGTATTTTTGAAATTTTCTGATTTTTATGGGTTTTTTAAGGTTTTATATTTTTCTATTTTCTTTTTGTAGGTTTTATATTTTTGTATTTTGTTTTTCTGATAAATATATACACAGATAGAGTAGATTATATAGTTTAAGAAGGATGATGATACGAGTACCGAGATAAGGATATCGAGCAGCACGTCGTAGAAGATAGAATTTGTCATCTCTTAAACTTCCACCACCAAAGCTTCCGAGGCTCCAGAATAGAAGATAGAACATGAGCCTTTGAGAAAGAGAGACTTTGGCAGCTTCCCCCCAAACCGAGAATCCATTAGATGAGCATATTCGAAGCTCTATTTCAAGCTTGCCTTAGCCAGGAGAAGCACACCATTATCATAAATCCCGCTGCTCCTTATAAGAACGATAATCGAGATTCTTCGTTCGGGGTTATATCATCAAAATAGATCAGCTACGTATCATCCCACTCATAAATAATCTTCTCACATTTCATAACCACTGAAGTATGAAGCAATCCATACCAAAAAGTTGTCAAGAAACCACTTCCCCAAGTAGATCTAATTGATGCAAGTCTCTTAGAATAGAGCTCACGAACCCGAATACACATATACCCAAAGACAGAGAAAATTATACCATCGAAGTAGCAAATTAAGTCCGATAGCCAAAGAATAACCCCGATGTATACTTTTCTCTCCCTTGAAGAAAGTGTATGAAGCTCACGAACCCGAAGTACCCGAATGACAAAGAGAGAATAACCGATAACATTGAAGAGGCAGGCCGAATCACTGATTATCTCTGCGGAGGACTATCTCTCGAGGATTTCAACTCCTAATAAGTGATTATACCTGAATCACGATTAAGCCCTCAAGTAAAAGTGAGCATCCCCAATGTACACAATTCTCTCTCCCCCGATGATTGCGATAACATCGAAATCATCACACACTTGTGTACCCCTTTATCTTCGAAACTAACTCTTCCATCTCTTCCCCACGTAGTTGGAATAATAACACTTAAAGCCTTGATGAGTAAAACCTTGAGATTCTCTGCGGTCATGACATTTGTCTTCCCGGGATATCTTCAATCACATAGAAGAGTTAAGTTCATCAAGTTTACTCGCCATGAGTCAAACCTTGAGTTTCTCTGCGGTAATAACATTTGTCTTCCCGAGATATCTTCAATCACTTAGAAGAATTAAGTTCATCAAGTTTACTCGCTTTGTATTTATATGTGTGTCTCCTTACCCCTCTTGGTTTTGACGCTTCAGAATCAGCAACATATTATCTGCCCAAATACTTGAAATTTGTTGAGAAGAACATCATTAGCTCAGATATTGTGAAGATCGTTGATAGCTCTTAGACTAGGTCTAATATTATATCTAGGAACACATAATAATGAAAGCGGAATATTCAAACATAGAATCAACATTATTATGAACAAGGTTTTTCATTATCATAAACTAACTAACTAACTATAATAAAGATCAAATACTTGATCTAACACTAACTAACTAAACCCTAGGCGTTTTCCCTACACCTAGGTTCCCACACACACACCTTTAGACATCTACATCTTGTACGTACAATTAAACTAATGACCCTATGTCTCTTTATATACTAGAGACATCTAGGGTTTACAAGAGGAATCATAATACAATTAGGAAACTAAATATTCTTTTAAGCATATCTTCTAGAATCTTCCAAATCCTCCATCTTTTTGTAGTTTCCCTTTTTATCACTTTTAGTCCTTCATGTTTCATTCTTCTTGTTTTGTATCATCAAATCTATAATAGACCCAACAATCTTCCCCTATTTGATGATGACAAAACAAACACGATTCTTGTACGAACTTCCCTAGACGAAGTAGCAGAAGTTGAGATAATTAAATCTCACCATGAATGAAACAATCTTGTCTTCCATGCTTCCCCTTGACTTCAACATGTCACTCAAACATCTCTTCCCCTTTTTGTTATTATCCAAATAGGGAACGTATGCAAATAATGATCTTGACCACCACGAACCAATATCATACTTCCAATCTAAGACTTCCAATGCTTCAAATCGCCCACCATTACGCACCATAGGAAAAATGGATCCAAAACAGTAGAAACTGCAACTAGCAGTAATAATGATCAACAGTAGTAAAAATCAAACACTTCCCCTTGAGTGATGCATGTACATCAATGATTCTTCAAAATCTGTAGGCTTTATGTAATGATTACTTGTGAAGAAAATCGAGTATAACGAATTTGATGAAGAACTAGAATTTCCCAAACTTGTGTCTTAAATCTTGTACTATCCACGGAACTCCATACTTATACCCACCAAATATAAGTAGACCGCAATCCCTTGACAAGAATCCTCAACTAGTATGAGACACTGAGCACTACAATGTAACTCCTTTAAGTGATAGCCAATGTGTGCATAGAGCATCATAAGAAAAATCACACATTGCTAGATTCATCAAGCTATATGATAAGAACACAAACCAAGTAATTCCACTTCACCTTCAAATAAGTGATAAATAATCCTCTTCGTAATCAATTCTTCAATAAATTTCTAAACCGAGCCTTTTAAAAACGTTTAAGAACAATTAACCAAACTCCTTGTGTGTGTGAACAATAACCTGTGTGTGTCGTCCAAAAACCATAACAATTATTATGCTCAACTTCCCCTTAAATTGAAATCCATATGAAAAACAGTCCTTTTAAATTTAGAGCAGCAGTACTTTCAATAATAACAGTACTTTGAGAAGGAGCAGTACTTTCATCCAATCAGCAGTACTTTCAAACATGGGCAAACAGTACTTTCAATAAAATCTGCATGCCCTTGAAGCAGTATCAAAAATTCCATGAGCAGTACTTTCAAATAAAATCTGCAGTACTTTGATCAAGCCCCGAACAGTACTTTCAAGGAGCAATCAATCATGAATAAACCAATGAAAATATTTCACTGACCCATGTGATCATGTCAACCAATACTTGATAAAACAATAAGTATTTGACCTCTCGAATAGATCTCGACTACTGCAATCTGTTGTCGCGAACAGTACTAAACGTCCCAGCTTCCAGTATTAACTCGTGTCCAAATCAACAAGTGAACTTAATAAAAGAACCAATAACTCACCGTCCACTTACCACCAATCAAACAGAGGCTTGTAGCAAATATTAACTTCGTAGGACCCATCAAAATTATGCTCACGTGAAGTCAAAACACAATTCATATGAAATTATTAGTAACGTACCAATGAGACATCTTGGAACCAATACTTGCAAAACAAGCACGTCACTTTCAAATTGAATCTTCCACCAATCGATTATAATAATTCATTAAATCGAATAAAGTCTGTACATGCCCTTAATATCCGCTGGTACGAGATAACCATAGTATTTGACATATCATTCGACACAAAAAAAAAATACCTATTACCTCAACTGCTTCTGTTCGTCAACAATAAAAACCTTCAACATGTGAAGATCGTTCGACACATAAAACCTTGTAATCCTAGATATCACGAGCCCCAGGCTCTGATACCACATGTGAAGATCGTTGATAGCTCTTAGACTATGTCTAATATTATATATAGGAACACATAATAATGAAAGCGGAATATTCAAACATAGAATCAACATTATTATGAACAAGGTTTTTCATTATCATAAACTAACTAACTAACTATAATAAAGATCAAAGACTTGATCTAACACTAACTAACTAAACCCTAGGCGTTTTCCCTACGCCTAGGTTCCCACACACACACCTTTAGACGTCTACATCTTGTACATACAATTAAACTAATGACCCTATGTCTCTTTATATACTAGAGACATCTAGGGTTTACAAGAGGAATCATAATACAATTAGGAAACTAAATATTCTTTTAAGCATATCTTCTAGAATCTTCCAAATCCTCCATCTTTTTGTAGTTTCCCTTCTTGTCACTTTTAGTCCTTCATGTTTCATTCTTCTTGTTTTGTATCATCAAATCTATAATAGACCCAACAGATATATCTGTGAGAATCAACTTGCTGAAGATACAATGTGAGCAAATCTAATTGGGGAATAAATCTGACTTTTCACTCTCCCCCAATCAGTGCTCTCCCCTAAACCGAAAATCTGTTTGATAAATGCCCAGATTATGAAGAAGTCTTTGGATAATCAAATGCAACTCGTCTTTAGTCTTCTAACATGCAGTAGAAAATGTAGAACCGACTGTAGACTCGACCTTCTTCAAGATTGTCCGAATGGGGAATAGAATGTTAACATCTTCAACTCACACCAAAAATCATCCCAATTAACTTACATCTTGCAAATCCCCTTAACTAAAATCCCTCCTAATCAAACAAGAACAGAAAGATGTTCATCAAGGAAATCAGCAATCAGGCAGCAACGAACACACAAGATGGTAACACCAAACTACCAATCACATCAAACAAGAATAGAGAGATTGTTCGGAATCATCATGTTGATGTATACGTGAAGCATTAACCGGAAGCACTTTGTTGATAAACTCATCAATCTGAGTGAAGATGTCAACCAACGGCTCTTAGAAGAAACTCCATGTAACGAAGACCCGATAAGAAGAAGATCGGTTCTTACATGAGTGAGGAGCCGTTTGACCATTTATTCTCAGAAATCAATCAACCATGCAGTAAACTCACACTTCTTCTCCCCCTCAAGAATTGAATACGGAGTTGCAATTCTTGATTAAATAAGTGAAAATCATCCGAATGTTCTATTCACACTTCTCTCCCGCAAAATAAGCACATGATGTCGCCATCTTCATTATAATCGAGCAAGTGGAATGAGAAAACAATCAGTAGTAGCCCGGTTCACTTGATGACTGAAGCGCATGGAAAAAGTATGAAGCATGTTGATGAGAATGGTCATAATAAGAAGATTTCTCTTCTTCAGAAGATAATGCGCACTGAATCGTACACATTTCTTTTCTTTGGAGTACGAGGCCTGAACTGATGTGAACAGACGTCATAATCTCTCTCTTTTCATCATCTCTTGGCAAAACATGTAAATATCACCATTATCATTCAGTAGGCTCTTTGTAGTGACAGCTGATGGAGATAACCCAATATGATGAATTTGACCCTGAAGTAAACTAACCCAAACTCGTGACTTATACTTGCACATATGTAACAAAAAGCGGTGCCTATTTCTGATAACGCTACACGCGTCGTTCGGGGTCAAAGGAACTTCCTTTTCATCGAGCAAGTTTTTCAACACCCTAGGCAGTGAACCTAATCGTTGTAGTGTAGTAATTAGGGTAAGCCACGGGTATTAATATCGTTCTCTAGGGGAATAGGAATGCTAGTAAGAAGTTACTACGCTAAGGTTGGGGTTGAGGAAGATTATTTTTTATCTTTTTATGTTTTTTAGGAAATTGAAAGGTACGAATCTCGGGGTTTGGATTTGGGGGTTGGTATTGCTACCGATTACTCTACTTATCTAATTATCTAGTCTAAGGTGTATGTAGTCTATGTCTAATTATTGTGTGCTTGTATGATAGTTTAAAGATGTGTTTACTTAGGTTTTACTACTCCTTAATTATCTCCTATTGGTGGTTGAATTTTCACGTCCTTATTCTTAGTTGCGTTGTGTGTCTAAAGTTGTAGGGTATGCGTATGTTCCCTAACTCTTTGAACTTACCAAAGGGTCTCGTCTACAAAACCCACTAGGGATAATAAACTCTTACTTTAAGGCACTCTTTGGATGGTTTAGCTTACAACTACTCAAGGAGCTATATTCTAAGGTTCACAAAGATTTAATCAAGCATTAAGTACACAACGAATGACCTATCGCACTACTAGATCATTAATCAACTAAGAAAAGAGACAACCAATCAATATTCAATAATTAAGTTTCATATTCCCTAAGCAAACACACAAGTAAATTAGCGGACATGGAGAACATGCAAGCATACACACAAATAATCAAAGACATAATTGAATTAATGAAGTAAACACTTATCTTGGTGTAAGATAGGGTTTGGAACCCTAAAATTCTGTACAAGACAGCCTTGGTTCGGTTTAGGTTTTTACTCCAAAGACTACACAAAAAAAACTAAAAATTCGGATTCTATATATAAGATTACATGCGCGACGGCGTCACCTTATGTTTTGTGACGCCGTCGGGTCACCGTCATTAGGGTTTCGTCTTGGCCATGTTAGTCTTGCGACGACATCACCTTGTGATTGTGACGCCGTCCTCTTCAACTTCTGACGCCGTCTGGATTGAATCTAGGCCGTCTGAGTTGCGACGGCCTTCTTTTTAACTGACGTCGTCACTGAAAATAAGAGTTTTGGCTTCTGTCCCGTCACGTCTGCAAAATCCTCCGACAACGTCGCAGATAAGCAGTGACGCCGTCACCTTGTATTTTCAGCAGCTGGAGTGCCTCGATTCTTGACTTTGGCCATTTTTCTTCGTATATCCATGCCTTTTAAGTCCAAATAAGTGCCATTACAGCAATTTGCCTTCATGAGACCTAAAAAGTGAAAAGGAACGATATTAAGTAATAACGGATACAAAAGTGATCAAATAAGGGCTTAAACGACCCTTCAAAAAGGTACCTTTTAAAACCTTATCAAATATCCCTACACTTGGTATTTGCTTGTCCTCAAGCAAATGTGCTTTAGCCAATTAATTTATAAGTTAGGGGTCATGAAGCATTGGTTTAAAACAGTCCACAACACATATAAGCCCCGCAAAAGTCATAACAAGCACGGAAATTACATACTAGCACCTCACATGGGGTGTTTGGATACTCACATCTCTCTCGGGTGTATATGAAATATAACAAGTTGGAAATGGAAGATAAACACTCATTAACCGGTCCTAGTACATAGATTACCATAGGCTTGAGAATAGATCAAACCTCCATCGCTTTGGCGTAAGCACCTAGGAAAGACTATCAAAGAGGTCTTTAAAGGGTTGTAACGTTAGGCTTACAGTAGGGAAAAAAAGGGTTTGGTGGGATAGGCTTTTTAGTGGTGGCAAGTAAAAAATCTCTATGTTAAATGCATACGAAGAATGGCGTTGCTAAGCCAAGACTCGATACTCTAGACTTTAGCTAACTGAAACAAACAAACATAAATTAAAAGGATAGATGTAGGATGGTAGCCCGTATGTCTTTTTTTTTTTTTTTTTTTTTTTCATACACTTTTACTCTACCATCCTCTACGGTAACATCAAAATGATAGGGATTTATAGGCACTTGAGTTTTTATAATTCTAACACTAATTTGACCCGAATTGAAAAGATCAAAACACTTGGGGTACATTATTACGCAAACAAAGGGAATTTGAATTTAATGTTCCCTTCCCGTCATTTCATAAACTTTAACTTTTCCCATGAATCCCAATCATCCCAAAACTGTGTACAAAGGATATGACTCGACTTAGCAACTCATGCAAGCAACCAGATAATTGAACTAAGGGTTTAGGGTGATAACAAAAATGCACTAAAAGTGAGTGCATACAGGGTAGGCTAAGGCGATTTGGGTGTATATTTGGGGGTGGGGTGTAAACAATGCTCTTCATTGATATTCCAGAAAAACCGAAACATCACGAGAACCGCGAAAAGGATAGGCTCTGAGGGGTTAACTAGGGGTATCGTGTACTAAAGATGAGTACAACGCAAAGGGTGTGGGGGAATTACTCAACCGATGTAGAAGAAGTAATTATATTACGGGTATCAAACAAGGGTTATCCTAATGCCTCTTATCATTTAGTTATTCCTAACTACACAAGTGTAGTCTTACTAGCGATCTCGGAATGCATCACAAAACAAGTTCTAGAATCTAATATACTACCGGTTAACACTCTAAGCATTAAAGACAAATGCTTTAATTCCTACTAATCTAAGGGCGATCCTCACATTTTTGGTGGAATTTAGGTGGTAAAGGGTTTTTTGTGCTAGTCATGCAACTTCCTATCCGTGAGACGCTTTTGTTAAAACTAATGGCCCACTCCTATATGTCATGAAAAATTAAAAATTTGGTGCCAAAATTACCCTAACCGACATTTTCTCATGGTTTATTACACAAATACAATTGGATAAAGCAAATAATCAAGGATAAGCATAGTTTCAAAGTTCCCGTTTTATTTTCCCTCCCTACACTTAAACTGAACATTGTCCCCAATGTTCCCCGAAAGTATCAAAGTTATGATAATGGAAGGTAATGAAAAACGAAAGAAACTAATACTCCCCTGATTAGCTCGGTAGGATCCGTGTAAAGTAGTGGTTAAATCCTTTCCAAGAAGAATTTATGCGTGAAAAGCTCCTTCCAATCTTATGTAACTTCTTCTTGATAAATTAAACCTGCACACTTGAAGAAAACAAACGAAACCTTCGCGTAAAATCGGCGGTAATAATATATATAAGACTCGATTTAAACTAGGATATAATGCTTGTGGAATGGATGTTTACAGAATTTCTGGAAAATTAAGACCTGGAAAATTCCAAAAATTTATAAGTAGCTCAGAAAACGAGAAAAAAGTAATCTGATGTTTTTACTCCTTCCTGACGCCGTCAGGTTGCAATCCTGACGCCGTCAGGTTATCATGACAGAAACTGGTCTGCGATTTTCTAGAAAAAATTCTGGAAAATTTACATCTTTAGAATCTGGAAAAATTTCTGCAAAACATCCATTATGACTCGATACAAGCATTTGACTCGAACAAACACACATATATATCTTTTAATTAATTGTCATTCTCATGTTTACATTTCTTTTGAAAACGTGTGTAATCCTCCCTACACTTATCCCTTATGTAAAATACCTTTATATGCAATTAAGACGAGGTTAAAAACAAAATAAAGCATTTTTACAAATTTAAACATGAGAATATTCAATTAGTAAAAAATATATGACACTAACAAGCAAACAATTAAGCATGGGTTGCCTCCCACGAAGCGCTTTTCTTTATTTAAGAGTCTTGTAGCTAGACTCGTAGTCGTGCTCGTACGTGACTTCCTTCCCGTCATCTTCTTCCTGATGACGGTCTCTATCGAGGGATTCCATGTTGTAGAAGTGCCCTACGATGCACTTCTCTAAGAGTTCGTCTTCTCCCCATTCGGTCCTATATTTCGGTCCTAGGTTCAAACAATCCTTATAGAATCCGAAAATCTTGCCATAACATAATCTACTCCTTTTTCTTTATCCTCCTCATTCCTATAGTAGACCGATAGTTTAAGTTCCTTTTCATCATTAGAGTGTGATGAAAACTTCTCAATCTTAAACGGCATTTGGTAAGCTATGTCATCGGTCTCATCCTTGAATCGCACTACTCCTAACGAAGGATCATAGGTCATTCCGGTGTTTTCTATGAAAGGTTTTCCTAGAATAACGTGGGACAAGCTATGGTCTATGGCCGTGCTAATATCATCCACAATTATGAAGTCCTAGGAACGTGAAACTACCGACATACCGGGCAATCCCCTTAATCTACCAAGAAATTGCAACTAACACTAGGATCATTGGGTTCTTGCCTAGTTGGAATCGGCTCCTTCACTACCCAATTGTAGTAGGTGCTAGTCATTATGTTGATTGGGAATTTGCGGTCAATGTATGCCTTTGCCACGAAAAGGTGTCCTATGCAACATGGTATGTTAAGATTCCAAGGGTTCCCAAACTTGATTCTAGGGCTTTTCTAACATACATGTGAGGAGGTCACGCACTAAATGAGGGTGGCGAGATAGTTCTTCTTCCGTAGGAAACTTATTGAAATAGTCATTATCTACTTCACCTACTTCGGTTGTTTCATTATTCTAAAGTGTATGGTCCTCTTCGTCATTTGTTCCATTAGGTTTCACTAAGGCGAAGGTATTGACGAATTGAACGTGCTTAGCTAGCTTACTTGGGTCCTTAATCTCTACACCGGAAGGCTCGGGAGTTGAAATAGCACTAACCTTCCTATATCTATTGGTTATGGCTTTCAAAAGGTTGTCTATCTTCCTATCCATTTCGGCTTGTTGTTGGTTAAAGCGGTCCGAGAGCTTAGCTATTTGGGCTTCTTGGGTTGCAACTAGGTTGTGCAACATCCCTTCGATGTTTTTGTTGGTTAGGACCGTGGGATGGGGGCCATGAAAAATCATTGGAAGTGAATTCCTTGGTTTGTCCCCAATAGAAGTCGGGCTTGCCCTTCCATGCTTCTCGGGTTTCATTGAAATTCCTAGGTCCGGGTATTGTAGGGAATCTTCCTCCCGTTCCATTAATATGTGAGGATGCGTAGTCAACGAAAGCATGTTCAGGGGATCGGGTGCTAGTGCGCGTGTTATGAGGATCACAAAACGGCTCACATGAGGAAGAGACTTTGTTCACATGGCGTGAAGACTTAGGGTTTTCGTAGGAACTCATTAGGAATTTAACTTGATCTTCAAGTTCGATCATCCTACGGTCGGAAGTTTGTGAGTCAATGGAAGGCAAAGAGATTGCCTTAATGGTTTTGGGAAGCTCATTTCGGGGTCATTCCAACTTTCGGTGTCATAGAGAACAAGGTCCTCTATTATACCCCATGATTCTTCCGCGGTGAGATCACTAAGTTTTCCACCGGCCGCTTGGTCAATGGATCGCTTGGTGAGGAAGTTGACATGATCATAAAATATTTGGACTTGAAGCCAAAGATCAATGCCGTGATGAGGGACTTTATGAAGTAAGTCTTTGAATCGAGTCCATGCTTCGAGAGAGATTCATTTGACGTTGTTGGAACATCAAGATGTCATTCCTAAGTTTAGTGGTTCTCCCGGTGGGAAAAATTGAGCAAGGAAGCAAGGGTAAGATCATCCCAACTTGAGATGGAACCGGCGGAAAGTCGCTCAAGCCAATTACTAGCTTGGTCCCGTAGAGAAAATTGGAAGAGACGCAGGCGATAGCGTGGTCTCCCGAGTAGTAGCATCAAGGTCGATGGAATCGACAATTTTAAAGAAATCCCTTAGATGCTGATTTGGATCTTCGGAACGAAGTCCATGGAATGCACATCCGTTTTGCACCAACGGATGGTGTCGGAAAAGCAGGGCCGTAGTTTGGGCTTGGTCGGAAGCTCAATGGTGTTCCTATAGCCTAGGTGGCTTGGTCTCGAGTATTCACCAAGAGTACGGGCTCTTGGCGGGTCATTGGTGGTGGATTGATGAATGGTGGGTGGTTATCACCTTCCATGATGAAAAGTGATGGGATTACGAACAAAGGTCACGAAGAAGGGGGATAGACTAAGAGAAAGCTAAAATGAGAAAAAATTTACTTGATAGGAATCAAGCAAGAAACCTAAACGCTGGTGGACTACTAACTAGCTATTCTATTCCCCGGCAGCGGCGCCAAAAAACTTGATAACGCTACACGCGTCGTTCGGGGTCAAAGGAACTTCCTTTTAAATGAGTTAGAGTTTTTTAACACACAGGCGGTGAACCTAATCGTTGTAGTGTAGTAATTAGGGTAAGCCACGGGTATTAATATTGTTCTCTAGGGGAATAGGAATGCTAGTAAGAAGTTACTACGCTAAGGTTGGGGTTGAGGAAGATCATTTTTTTTTTTATGTTTTTAGGAAATTGAAAGACGGAATCTAGGGGTTTGGATTTGGAGGGGGGGTTGGTATTGCTACCGATTACTCTACTTATCTAATTATCTAGTCTAAGGTGTATGTAGTCTATGTCTAGTTATTACATGCACGTTATGATAGTTTAAGATGTGTTTACCAGGTTTTACTACTCATAATTATCTCCTATTGGTGGTTTGAATTGTCACGTCCTTATTCTTATTGCGTTTATTGTCTAAAGTTGTAGGGTATCGTGTTCCTAACTCTTTGAACTTACCAAGGGTCTAGATCTCACAAAACCCACTAGGGATAATAAACTCTTACTCAAAGGCACTCTTTGGATGGTTTAGCTTACAACTACTCAGGAGCTATATTCTAAGGTTCATGAAGATTTAATCACATTAAGTACACAACGAATGACCTATCGCACTACTAGATCATTAATCAACTAAGATAAGAGACAACCAATCAATATTCAATAATTAAGTTTCATATCCCTAAGAAACAAGTAAATTAGTGGGACCTGGAGAACATGCAAGCATACACACAAATAATCAAAGACATAATTGAATTAATGAAGTAAAACACTTATCTTGGTGTAAGATAGGGTTTGGAACCTAAAATCTCTGCACAAGGAAGACCTTGGTTCGGTTTAGGTTTTTACTCCAAAGACTACACAAAAAGCGAAAAATTGATTCTATATATAAGATTACACATGCTGTGACGTGCTTATGTTTGGCAGCGTGGGTCAAAGCAGATCATTAGGGTTTCGGTCTTGGCCATTAGTCTTGCGGCGTCGCGCCTTTGTGAATTGTGGCGTCTCCTTGCCCGATTTCTAGATGCGGATTGAATCTAGGGCCGTGCGAGGTTGCCGGCCTTCTTTTTTATAACGGCGTGCGTCGCAGAAATAAGAGTTTTGGCTACGTCAGGTCACAAATCAGCCGTGAGTCGCGGATAGCGTTGTAGATCGCTATTTTATTTGGGTGCCTCGATTCTTGGCCATTTTCTTGTTATATGGGTGCTTTTCGTCCAAATAAGTGCCATTCTGACAATTTGCCTTCACGAGACCTAAAAAGGTGAAAAGAGCGATATTAAGTAATAACGGATACAAAGTGATCAAATAAGACTTAAATGACCCAAAAAGGTACATTTTAAAACTTAATTTCCATTAGCATCTCTAAGTACTCTATACTCTTCATCCAACCAACCATCAAGTAATAGGCATGCATCACACTTGAAAATCCAAATTGAATGTGACACGAGCACTACATAACTCAACAAAGTGAGTTATTTTGTGGTGGTAAGATCCTCAGTGGAAAAAAAAAGAAAGGAAAAAGTCACTGACAATAAATATATTCCCAAGTCTTACGTTTTTGATAATAAGCTTGAACAAGGATCTTGAAAATCTTCATCCATCATCCTCGCTTCCTTGAGATACTAAGTACACTTGCGGTGATATTTCACTTCAACCTCAGAATAAATAATAGTGAGGTTAACCCAGTTGTCACATGCTTAACAAATCTAGCCTCCTTTACGTTTTAATGAACTATGATAATGGTTTTCATCCAACCATAGTATAAGCACATAACCACAGCAAAACCAAGTAATAAACAAAAAGCGCCATGCCGCGAATATCAAACACGCATCCAATTTATGAAGCTACACCCTTTTATCCTTTCTTGAGCGGCAGAAAGCACCGACGCCTTGATCCAAATACAGCTTTCCTTCCTCGGGATGGTTCCATCATTGAGTTTTACAACTGGTTTAAACCAAGAAATAGTTTCTTTCGCGGGATTTTACAAGACCAATAATAAACCATAAGATAGATAAGCGGCACATAATTACCGGGATGTTTCCATTTTTCACGGGATTTTACAAGTCTATGATTTAAAAGCGAAATATTCTTTGTGGGATTTTACAAAATCAAGATAAGCGGTAAACAATATCGGCAGATATTATTTATGACCACTTTGGTTACGGTGAATATTGTTTTAGGGGAACATGCAGCAGTTCATCAGCGATTCATCATCATCATCAACAATTCTATACCCATATGTAGACAACTTCACAAACCATACTAAGTCAAGTGTATTGAACTCCTTTTCCACGGAGGTTAACCGTAAAACACCGGTACGTTTCTCCCCATGATGGTTTGAACTTTCGGAAGCATCATAACGTCTGATGACCATTTGCATGAGAAGTTCTTTTCATAAGCAAGCATCTTGAAAATCATAAGATCTTTGAAAATTCTTGAAAGATTTTGCTTAGGCGTGAAGTATCATTAACAAAATGTGGCGTTGAATATCTAATGGGATTGCGAAATTGAACCTCCATTGATTCATGGCTTAAGTAGTGACCACATATGAAGATAACCCGATGCGACTAACTTGAAAAGAAGGAGACATCCCGACTTAGTGACCTACTTGTTTTATATCTTTGAACAATCTAGCCTTCGTGTGACACTAAGTACTACAACTTCCTTAAGGTGATAGTTATAAGCGTGCAGCCGGAATGTAAACTCCTCATTAGTTATAACAGTTATTGTCAATTCATAATCACATAAAGTGATAGACATGTCCCAACAAGTTATCTTGAGACATGCATCCAGCCAACCAGCGTCTCAAATATAAAGCTCGGCGTTACTTCAATTTGGCGTAAGCAATACCATTTACAAAACCCGCAGATCATTTCAAATCTTCATGGTGAATATATGTATCTGGTGTAATATACCACTTTCCAACAATACCCTTTCATTAATTGGCTAATTAAAATTTATATCCAATAATTTGTTTTAAAATTGGATAAAAATTTCTTTATCGTTAATTCCCTTCGTTGGTCCAATTCATATGTACGGATGCATATATCCATGACCCAATTTCGATTCCTATGTTTATTGTTAATATATATATAATCCAACATCGCGTTAACACATTTATTGGTCCATGATCAAGCCCAAAATCCGATCCATCTATAGCGGTTAGAGTAATAGCGCCAAACCCACCAAGCGAATCCCATATGGGTTAAATATAAAACGTTGCATTCTTAGATTTTACTTAACCTAACGTGTGTAAACCTAAAATCACTCATCCATATGCACCTACCACACTTCTCATCTCACCTAACATATCTCCCATCTTAGAACTGATAATATCAAACTCAGATCCTATTACTCCAAAGAATAATATCCTACAATCCTTTACGAATCAAGAGCGTATCAAATCTCAATTCGAACACCGCAATGAGTTTTGTCTTCAAGATCTTGAATAATTGAGGTCTCGGGTAAGGAATTGATTATGTTTTCGTTTTTGTTTTTGATATTGAACGAACCAAAGAGGAACAAATAACAAATTTGTTATATTGTCTCTTTAACGTTCGAATATAATCATGGATTGGTGAGGATAATTGTTCAATTCAAACAATCTAGAAAGGATTGAAAAGAAAAAAAAATTGAACATGAATCTGAGATCTTGAATGATATTTTCATTTTTGAGTCTTGTTTCTTGATTGAATGAGATGAGTTAGGATAGGATTGAAGTTTTGGTTGTGATGAGATGTGACTAGATATGGCTTTGGTGAGTTACCAGTCGAGATGTAGTTTATCTTCATCTCATTTTTCATGTTGCAAAGGTCTTGGACTGATGATGGTTCATATTGAAACTGAAGTCGTTGAGGCTTTTGTTATTTGGAATTGAGTTTGTGGTCGTATGTCATTTTGTATATGGTATTTTGTTGTTGTGGTCTTGGTCTATTCTTTTTAGGTCCTTTCATCAAATTAGATCATATGGAGTCAAATTAGCTAACTTTTTTGAGTCAAATTACTAACTTTTTGAGTCAATCGCTAATCTTTTTTGATTGATTAAGCTATCCATTTTTCAAAGCAAGTCGCTACCCATTTTTTTGCAAATTAAGCGCTATTTATTTTCCAAAGCAAATTAGCTAACAAGTTTCAGTTAACATTTAAATAACAAGTCGCTGGGATATCTTTTAACCAAATCGCTAACCTATTTTTGATTAACTTTGTTGACTTTCAAAAGTCTTAATATCAAGTTACTACCGTTACATTCATTGAATTTGGACATGAAAATTTGACAAGTCGCTAGCAAGAAACATATGACCGCTTCGCTATAGAGACTAACAGAAAAAAAGAAGACAAAGACATCTGTTTTGACCTCTTGAGCCAAAGACCATTTTGACCCTTGTTTATTCTTAACAACATGGCAGGTTAACCAGAGGCGGTTTTGACCCAGAGTAAACCAAAGGCCAGGAATGTAGGCGTGAAACCATGGCGGTTATTGAAAAACATGGTACTTAAAACATGTAAAAAGCATTAACCACAAATATAATCGAAACAAAATATTCCGACCATCATAAAGTACAAAAGCAGGTTTTTACAAGAATCAAAACCACAAAGATCCACAACCAATACTTGCACGCTCGGTACCAATTGTTAGGATCCAAATATTATTGTGTTGATGATTCGGTGGTCTTGGATGATAAAATACATGTTTGCCATGGTTAGAGAGAAAGAGATGAGAGGGAGTTTCTTGGTAGAGACTTGGTTCACAAGATGTGTAATGTTAGATTAAAGAAAAGCTCCACCCATCCATGGATGGAAGGGGTATTTATAGTTACAAAAAAACAAGACCTCATATCGGCTGTGGATCGGTATACATTGGAAGTAAAGGTCTTCCTCACGATTACACTAAACTATTATATACTCTTGACTAACTAATTAACTACATAATAACGTAAATAACTATAAGTCTGTTTAACATATGCTAGAACTATAATTGGGGTGGCAAGCCTTTAACATAGAATTTCGCAATTGTTTCTACTAATATAACGGCTACGGCGGTTGTGTTGGTCATTGGGTTGGGTTTTGATTGAAAGTGATTTATTTGGTGGTGGGTTGTCACCTTCCATGATGAAAAGTAATGGGGTTTTACGAACAAAGGTCACGAAGAAGGGGGATAGACTACGAGGAAGCTACAAATAAGAAAAAAGACTTACTTGATAGAAATCAAGCAAGGAAACCTAACCGAGGGTGAACTCTAACTAGCTATTATATTCCCCGGCCAAAAACTTGTCAGCTTACGGGTGAGTTAAGGAACTTCTTTTATGAGCAAGTTTTATAATACCCTAGGAAGTGAACCTAATCGTTGTAGTGTAGTATTAGGGTAAGCCACGGGTATTGATATCGTTCTCTAGGGGAATAGGAATGCTAGTGAGAAATTACTACGCTAAGGTTAGGGTTGAGGAAGATTATTTTTTAGCTTTTTATATTTTTTAGAAAATGGAAAGGTACGAATCTCGGGGTTTGTATTTGGGGGTTTGGTATTTCTACCGATTACTTCTACTTATTTAATTATCTAATCTAAGCTAGGGGTAGTCTATGTCTATTGTTGTGTGCTCGTATGATGGTTTAAAGATGTGTTTACTTAGGTTTTATACTCCGAGTTATCTCCTATTGATGGTTGAATTGTCACGTCCTTATTATTAATCGCGTTGTGTGTCTAAGGTCGTAGGGTATGCGTTTATCCCTAACTTTTTGAAGCTACCAAAGGTTAATGACTACAAAATCTCTAGGATTCATAAACTTAACACTAAGGTACTCTTTGGATGATTAGCCTGCAATAACTCTAGGTGACTATAAGCTAAGGTTCACAAAGATTAATCAAGCATTAATTACACAACGGATGACCTATCGCAATACTAGATCAATAACAATTAAGATAAGAGACAACCAATCAATATTCAGCGTAACTAAAGTTTCATTATTCCTAAAGCAAACACACAAAATAAATTAGTGGGACATGGAGAACATGCAAGCATACACACAATCAATTGAATACATACTTGAATTAATGAAGTAAAACACTTATTTTGATGTAAGATAGGGTATGGAACCTAAAATACTGTACAAAGAGCCTGACTGGTTCGGTTTAGGTTTTACTCCACAAAACACACTCTAAAACTAAAATTCGGTTTACATATATAATGTTACAACAGTGGCGTCTCTTTATTTGTGATGTATGCCGGTCCCGAGATCATTAGGCTTTTGTTTTGTATAAACATTGTGGCGGCGTCACGCTTATGTCCGTGGCCGCGTCCGGATCAAATCTAGGCGCCGAGCTGCGGCCTTACTCTTTTTAAAACACCTCTGCGTCGTTTGAAAATAAGCAATTTGGCTCTATGTCGTCACAAGAACTCTCGGCGAGCTCCTTGCGGTATAACGGCGTAGCCGTGCCGTTTGACAACTAATGTCTCGATTCTTGACTTTGGCCATTTCTTTTGTATCTTATTTTTCGATCCGAATAAGTGTCATTCCAACAATTTACGCAGTACCTAAAGTGAAAAGGAACGATATTAAGTAATAACGGATACAAAAGTGATCAATTAAGGGCTTAAATGACCCCTCAAAATGGTACCTTTTAAATCCTTATCAATAGAGCCCATATATTATTCTTAATCTTGGCAACTAAAATATCTAATAGAGGGCTACACATAATTCTATCTTTTGAAGAGGCTTCTATTATTATATCCCTACCATAATCATACCTTAAGGGGTCAAACATAAATACACCATTGTAGTGTATTTTGAAGACCATATCAAGTGGTACTTCCATACTTTTTGTATAAATTGAAAAAATTCAAAACTCTAATTTGAAAAAACCTAAATAACAAATAATTTTTTATTAAAAATATACAATTGGGGTAATAAAACATTAAATACAAAGAGAATATACCTTTGTCTAGCCAATTTGTAAACAGGACAAGCAATTGATTATTAATTGTGAATTAGGGTTTCAAGCACTTTTGGGGATCTTGGAAAGAAAGTGAAGTGTGAATGGATAAGGAAATGTGCTACGTTGCTTGGCAAGATAAGAACTTTTTAATAATAAACCTCGTACTAACACATCCACATCGGCATGAAAGGGAGGGGAATGTACATGCGATGTGTTTAAGGTATTTGAAGTGCAGGGTTTCCAGTATATGAATCGTTGTTGGATATTATGAAAATAAATATAACCGGATACCGGTTGAGTAAGTGGGAAAATGACCCATTAAAGACAAAATAGTCGGGTTTAGTAGCCAAAGGGGCTATTTTTTTGTTCGCTATGTCGAACTGATATTTGTGACAAGTATGATGCTTTAATAGGTTATTAGCCCTTTTTGGAAGCCAAAACCTTGCTCCATCCACATCGACCACCTGGCCGTCAACTCCATTAAAGAAGTTTCTACGAATATATTCTAGCTTGTTTAGAACGCCAATTGGGACCTTGAACAAAGACATATAGTAGAGAGGGATCGATGTAAGAACTGATTTGAGAAGTGTTACACAACCTCCTATAGATAGGGTGTTGGGCTTCCATTTAGATAAACGAGTGGAAAGTTTAGAAGTAACATCGTCCCAAGACTTGACTTTAGACATAACATCACCCACTTTAATGCCAATGTGATTAGAAGTGAAGCGATAGCAACCAACACTTATCGACTTCCTTCTTATTAATACCAGTACCCATAAGTTTACTTTTTTGAAGATTAATTTCGAGGCCCGAAGCCATAAAAAACACTTCAAAACATGGACAATCGTTTTAATGTTAGAGCCATCTCCAATGAATACGGCATCATTGGCATAGAATAAATGGGATAATGTCAAGGAGTCATTTAAAGAGATACCTTTGAAAGCCATGTGTTCAAGACTCTATTAAAAGAGAGATGTAAACTTTCCATAATCAAGATAAACAAAAAAGGAGAAAGAGGGTCTCCTTGTTTTAAGCCTTTGTAAAAGTGGAATTCCGAGGTAAGACTGCCATTGACGAGAATAAAACTCGTGGCTGATTTAAGGCAACCCTTAATCCAACTACACCATTTATTCCCGAAACCAAACGATCTGAGTACATCATTTAAATAATCCCATCTAACGCAATCAAAAGCCTTTTCGAAGTCAACTTTAAAGATAAAAGCCTTGAGCTTTTTATGTTTACACCAAGAGAGAAGTTCATTGAGAATGAAAGACTCATCAAGAATTTGTCTATGAGAAACAAAAGCCGATTGAACTTCACAAATAAAATCATCAATAACAAGGCTAATGCAAGAAATTTCCAAACTGCTGAAAGATAATTGGTATCCAAATTAGGAGATGAACCCAAATACAAACATACAAAAATTGCGATAACCCAAGGATGAAGAAGTGATGAGAAATATTGGTGAATATGGGTATCTTTACTTGAGAGATTGAATATACGTTATGTTAATGTACTGTTGATAAAGGTTGAGAATGAAGTAAATGAGCAATATGTTTGTGTCGCTTAAGTGCCGATTTTTTTAACTTATTAATAACTTGATATCTCATTATAGAGAATAAGGTGGAGGTTAGATGAAAGGGTTTTTATCATTTAAAATTTGAAATGATAGGAATGATATATTAGATTAAAAGGTTATGTGCATGATTGCGGGAAAGGACATTTATCATAGATGTAATCATACATTGTACTAGCCTCTTCCTCTGCCCTGGACAACTTGATTTACTAATGTAAAGTTGAAAATGAGTATTTTATTGGGTAATTTAGAATTCAATAATGGTTTGGTGAATTTATTGTTCTGGAAGAACTAACATATTGATTGGGTACTGTAGGACACATGTTTTGAAATGTAATGCAAGAAAATTCCAAACGGCTTAAATACAATTGGAATCCAAATTGGGAGACGAGCCCAAACACAAACATACACATATTGTGATAACCCAAGAATGAAGAAGTGATGAGAAATATTAATGAATATGTGTATCTTTACTTGAGAGATTGAAGATACACTAACAATATTTAAATTCGTCATGTTAATGTACTGAAGATAAAGGTTGAGATGAATTAAATGAGCAATATGCATGTATTGCTTAAGTATCATTTTTTTGGGTAAAAGGGATTTTTCACCCTAGTAAAATTCTTTACACAAAAAAATATTGAAGTACAAAGGATGAGGGTGAATCTCTCATCCCAGTCCCAAAGGACACTTACAGACTCTCATATAAGAATGACAAATCATTCTTATAACTTAATAAAATGAAACTACCAATAATGACTAAAGTACATAATACATTACAATACTACTCAAGTAAATGCACTTGAGCCTTCTAAATCATTATGGCGATCCACATTTTCTTCCACGAAGAAATCACATATAATATGGCATGAATGAACACCCAAAGATAGTCCACAAACCCATATCATAGGAACCCAACGACTTACCACAAGTCCGAGTATCCAGCCTTCAAGCTTGTACATACAAAGACTTGTACAAACACTAATCAACATTGCCACCAAGCAAAACATCCAAACGCAATACCGTATACCTAAACCAATGGACAAATATCCACGAAAGTAATCTTGATCAATTAGGAGCATCATATACCTTTGCGTACTAATACATCATAAGCTGAGTAGTCATAGCACACCTACCATTAACGAGAATACAACATCAGTCACGATCCACAACAGTATAAACAATTTGCAGCAAGGATCTAGTATAACCAAAAATAAGGTCATCGAAACCCTAACTTTCGAATGGTAATTCAAACCAGAAAAATCCTAACCAAACGTTAGGAACATGATAAAGCACACCCAAACCACAATCCAACAAGGACTTGTTTGGGATGATAATATGGTTAAAAAACCCTAACTAACTTCCAGCAAAAACCATATCCCGATCCACTACAAATGTTATTAAGTCATAAATAACAATAAACAATAATAGCCTAGATAAGAGTGACAAATGACGTAGACCAGAACTGGGCACCAAATAATAGGGTATAACAACCCTAACTTCTAATCACCAACATATTATCAAAACACTCGAATCATTACAACACCCCCAATTTTGAACCATAATACGAATGGACTAATCGACAAATAGGGATTTCAAACCCTAACTAAACCTTAATAACAACCACAAGATCTAAATCACCGAGACCTTGACTTCGAGCTCTCATGAACCCACGTAGACACTCAAAGATCTGATATAGAACCCACCAGATATCCAAACACGTATCAAACCCAGAAATGGGTTTCATGCAATGCGTCGTTCAGATAAGAATAAAACCCTAAAAACTATGGTTTCGATAATCAATTAAGAGCAGCAAATCAGACCAGTAGAGATCCGATAACACAACCAACCAAGAAGATATTCAATTAAGAGCGTATACATCCACCATAACGTACCAGATAAAAAGAAACGGTTACAAAACCGCCATTATATTCATGAACAAACTGGACGATTGCCATGAGAGAAATAAACTGAAACCCTAAATTATTTGGGGTTTCAGCCGTGAGGAACAGTGAGATGATTTCACAAGAATAATATTCAAAGGAAAAGGGAAGTACACCACCTCTAATAATATACACACCCTAGAACCGATTGCATACCAGAATTGGTAGAGAGGCGATTCTAAGGTGGTTTTGGCCGGAAAAGGTTAGGAGAGGTGGCGGCCGGAAATCACCTCATGGAAAAGAGTGCTTTTTTATGGTTTTTGTTTATCTCCTTAAGTATCATTTTTTAACCTATATAGAAATTGATATCTCATTATAGAGTATATGGTGGAGGTTAAATGAAAGGGGTTTTAACATTGAAAATTTGAAATGATAGGAATGATATATTGGATGAAAAAGTTTTGTGTATGACTCGGGAGATGACATCTATCATAGATGCAATCATACATTGTACTAGCCTTTTCCTCTGCTCTGAAGAACTCGATTTTCTTATGTAAAGTCGACCAATGACTATTTAATTGTGTAAATTGGATTCAATAATGGTTTACTAAATTTATAGTTCTCAAAGAAATGTCACATTGATTGTGTAATGTAGGACACATGTTTTAAAATGTAATGCAAGAAAATTCCAAACAGTTGAAAGACAATAGGAATCCTAATCGGGAGACGAGCCCAAACAATTAGGATTCTCACTCGCCCTTGTTTCTTAATGCCATAATGTGTGACAAGGGCTAGTGAGAATCATGATTCTCACTCGTCCAAACATTTAATAGTGTTGTAATTGATGCTATTATAGCTATACTTATTAAAGTGCTTTAAATGATTGTAACTTATATCATTATAGCTAAATTTATTAAAATTTGTATTTATTTATGATGACTATACTACAAGTTATTGATTTTATAACTAAACAAAAATAATTTTAGTAAGTGTATCGACCTAAAATTTTAAAATTTTCTTTTATAACAAATCCCAAGTACTTTACATATAACTATCTTCTCTACTAACCAACAATTAGGATTCTCACTCGCCGTTGTTTCTTAATGCCGTTAGCTTTGATTTCTATGTTGCAAACTTAATTACTTGCGACTTAGTTATCCTGGAAAGTATACGTGCCACATGTACATTGAGATTCTAATTCCTTGATACATTATATCTGAATCAACGCCTTTGTTTTTGGTGTATAAAATTTGAATGTTTCTGTGCTTGACTGCGGGAGAAGACATCATGTATAAATGCAATCATACATTGTATTAGCCTCTTCTTGTGCCCAGAACAACTCGATTTTTATGTAAAGTTGACAAATGATGACTATTTTATTGTGTAATTTGGAATTTAATGATGGTTTACTGAACTTATAGTTGTCGAAAAAATACCATACTGATTTTGCATTGTAGAATTAGCTAGTTTTGAAATGTAATGCAAGAAAATTCCAAAACGGCAAAAAGACAATTAGAATCCAAACAGGAAGACGAGCCCAAACACAAAGATACAGAAATTGTGATAACCCAAGGTTGAAGTAACACGCATACAAACAAAAAATGAATAATTAAGAAGCTCAACTAGCTAGCTAGCTACACAAATAATCTCATCGATCATTTCTTAGGACCAAAGGAACATACCAATAAGTCGAAACAACCACCTTCCATGCATGTACTATACGTCTTCTAGCTGCTTGTTATTGGCTTGTGAAATTATAATAATTGTACGTCGAACAGCGAGGTTAATTATTTTCTTTTTGTGTTAACGCTTGACACTTTCCTTTAACCAAAGGAGCTAGAGTTGTACATGATATCGTCATATATATTGTTCAGGTTGGAGGTTAATTAGCGTATATCTATGCAAACCTTCATTTCCTAATATGATGTGCCATATATATTGTTATAGAATGAATTTCATGTACTGTATAATATAGCACTTAGACTTAAAGAGAAAAGCTACCATCATTTTTCCTATCTCGTGGGCTTTAATTTTATCTTTATGAAAAGGTTAATCATGATTCATGACCACGTACTTCTCAACCCTAGCTAGCTACTTGATCATGCATATAAAGTAATAAGTATTAATTCAAAGTAAAGAATGGTTAATCTCACCTATTAACATCGTTGAAATCCCGGCCTGTTTTTCATATGGAGGCTAGGAGATTCAAGAAAACAATGGACACTTCAATATGTTAATTGTGTGATGGTAAAAACAAAACGCGAAACTAATGAAATGTACGTATGTTTATTGATAAGGCCGGGTTAGAGATGATTGGTTTCTTGTATCGTGTTAAAAGCTATTGTATTCAGGATTTTCTCCTAATTTTTTATTGCCAAGATGAATAAACCAAACTTAAGATTATTTAAAGGTAAAATAAGAGGTGTTAATAAAGTGATTAAGAAGCACTAGGAGTCAAAAGCGGGATCAAGGAGCAACATGATTGATGCTTTCCCATTTTGAGCACTATATATATATATGATCATATTATATATACACAACCATTCCATGCATATATATTTCACTCCTTAGCCTTGTAAACTTGCTCAAATATGTCTCAAATCAGTGAGAAATCACCCCAACACTGCGCCAAAAAGAAACTTGTAAACATAAGCAATCTTCAGAAGAAGCTATTCTTGACTTTCACTACATTCTGCTCATCAGTCCTGCTACTTATACTCATTGTATGGTTCATCCTCCGTCCCACCAAACCACAATTCTCCCTTAAAGAAGCTGATATTTACCAGCTTGTCGTCTCGGGAACTCACCTTCTCAACTCATCCATTCAGCTAACTCTTCTCTCCACAAATCCAAACCAGAAAGTTGGCATTTACTATGATGACATTCAAGTTTACGCGTCCTACAGGTCCCAACAGATCACTCTTTATTCATGGCTACCTCCTTTTTATCAAGACCATAAGGATACCAATCTTCTATCCACTCTTCTTGTTGCCAATGCCTTACCTGTGGCTACTTCTTTCAACTATGATTTGGGTCGTGATCAGATGGCTGGAAGACTGGTGTTGAATATCAAGGCTAACGGACTGCTCCGATGGAAGGTGGGAACTTGGGTTTCTGGAAAGTATAGGTTTAATGTAAACTGTGTTTCACTTTTTGTATTAATTGGTCCATCTGCAGGTCCGTTAACATTTAAGCAAGGGACACAATGCGTAACTACCATTTGATAACTCGGGGTTTATAACCTTATAATTATGAACATCATCGGTTTCAATTCAAATATGTATTGCCATGCATATCTATAGGTAAAATAATCTTTAACTAGGATTTTATATGGGAGGCTAGCTAGTTTTAAAAATTTCTAGCTTGGTTATATATGTAAATGAATACAAGGGCACTTATATAGTTATATATACATGATTCATGCGAAATCTCATCCGTTTACCCGTTTTTGTTAGTCATGTTAATCTGTAATTGGTTTGTATATAGTCTGTTTCTTATAATTCTTTTGAATTTCCCGGCCTAATAATTAAGAAGGATACAAGTATACAACGGTCCGGTTTGAAAACACTCGATACAACATGTACTCTTAAGCTGAGGAATGAGCATCATCACATACGCGTACCTTTTAAAGATGTTAAACAAGATGAGCAATGTATGGACAACATCTCTTCCTTTGATCCTTATGCTGCAAAAGCCAGAGATATGAATGAATGTCAAAATAATTAAGATGTGAAAAAGCTAGAAAGCTTTTTGTAGTTGTAAGTAATTGTAAAGCGAATGAATTTCAACAAATGAAAACATGTACATACCAGAAAGGGTACGTACGTTCTCCACTTATTTTTCTTTTCTTTTTGTGGTGGGGCGTTTTTTCATTGGACAAGTCTTGCATGTGATAGCCAATAATGACGACCCAAGACATTGACACGCTCAAATAAAGGTGTAATATGAAAAACATTGCATTTATTTTTAAAAAGAACTCACTAAAGATTTCAACAATATCAGTTGTATATTTATGTTAAATCTATGGCTTTTTTCTTTCTTTTTTTTTTTTTTTTTGTAAAAGGTTACCCCGTAAAATATATTAATCACAAAAAAATAATTAGACACAAATAGAATGTGGCTGAATTATCACATTAATTTCAAGCATAAGCTTGATAAACACCTATAAAATAGTGTTTATGACATGCCATAAACACAAACTACTCTAGCAACGAACTACATAACAAATAACCGATAGACTAGAGACAAACATAACAACCTCACGTCATAACATCCACGCCAATCCAGTAACAGCATCTAGGGAGGATAAGATAACCAAAATAATTATCATACATATATATCTCTTAAAGTCGCAAATTTGTAACACATTTTTCGTTACATTTTTATAAAACAAGAAAGAAAACATAAATAAAAAAGTTTATGCATATATAATATTAAGAAAAAGAAAAAAGAAATGTACAATTATAATTAACGAAAAAATTATAAGACATAAACGTAAATAGAAATAAAAGTATAAGTCATTAAGATGCAATAAAATACTCCTTCCACTTCTTAATGAGTAAGGATGAACAATAAATTTTATCGCCTCTCACGGAAAATAAAAAACAAAAATCCTAACCTCTTACCGTTTTTTACCAACTCAGATGTAAGAGGCAATAAGATGTATTTTTTGGAAAACAAACACCCCCTAAGTCCATATGTATGATATGATATAGAGATTTTCAGTATTCACATAGAATAACCAACTTATAAGCAATGATCACGGATCAAATAAAAAGTGATCACAAATTAAAAAGTATAAAAAGTAATTATAGCCGTTAGATTAGATTTAGTTAAATACATTCATTTTTTTTATTTTTTTTTTGTCAAATGGGTAATTTGGTGATTTGATTTATTTTTTTATTTTCATCCTCGAACTTCAAACGCACATAACTCACGAATGACAAACTTTTAGAAAAAATCGATTTCACCATAATTTATAAAATTTAATCCTTTATAATTTGGTATAACTTTTGTTAGAAATTTCGAAACTTTTTTTTTACGTATCAAATGGGTTTTTATTTTCTTTATTTTTTGGGCATTTTTGCCCCTATTTTTTATCCTCGAAAATGTCGTAGCGTGAAAAACGTAAAACATGAAAGTTATAGATTTCCGTTCACTCTTTACACAGGTTTTTGAATCATTTTATTAATGTAAGAATCAAAAAATGATGCTTTTAATCGTTATTGTTTTTAAAAAAATTATACGTTTTGTTCATCAGTTACAGTATTATTTTAATCAGCTAGTGTTGTTCATCAGTTACTGTTGTTTATCAGTTTGTCACCGATGAACAACGCTAACTAATGAACAACACTAACTGATGAACAGTAATAACTGATGAATAGTATTGTTCATCAGTTAATCCGGTTCATCGATATGTTCATCAGTTATGGTCACATTATTCATCAATTTATCACTGATTAACAATACAAACTGATGAACAATACAAGCTGATGTACAATATTGTTCATCGGTTAGTGTTGTTCATCAGTTAATCTTGTTCATCGAAATGTTTATCAGTTATGGTCACATTGTTCATCAGTTGGTTATTATTCATCAGTTAGTCTGTTCATCAATTAATAAAAAACTAAAAATAACAAAAGATGTATTGTGATACACCAATTAGTGCATTTAAATGTACTTTTATAAGAAAAATCTCTTTCAGACATTTTATCAAACACTTTGTTCATTTATAGAAAGTGTTGTTCATCAATAAAAGTGTTGTTCATCAATAAAAAGAGTTGCTCATTTGTTCATCAATAAAAATTGTTATTCATCAATAACAAAAATTATAATGTTCATCAGTTGTCTAAAAAATCACAATGTTCATCAGTTTATCAGTAGGTTGTTGTTCATCAGTTAGTTTGTTCATCAATTAGTTTTTGTTCATCAGTTAAAAAAACTAAAATTAACAAAAATAACAAAAGATGTATTGTGGTACACCAATTAGTGCATTTAAATGTATTTCTATAAGAAAAATCTCTTTTAGGCATTTTATCAAACACTTTGTGTGCACTAAATATGACTAAGACATCATCTTTAACGTGCGATATCTCACTCATATCATATTGGATTTGAGTAATTCAAATTTCTGGGTAAAAAGTGGCCAAAAAGCTACAACTTTCGTGTTTTAAATTTTTCAAAATTCGGATTTTAAACTAAACAAAATTAGAGCCGAAAACGCCGAAAATTTCAAGAAAATCAACACCCACTTAAAAAGTCAAAAAAAAAATGTGATTCATATATCAAAATATATACCAAATTAAAAAGGATTAAATTATAAAAATTATGGTGAAATCGGTTTTTTGAAAAGGTTTATCGTTTAAAAGTTATTTGCTTTTGAAGTTTGATTGTAATTAAAAAAAAAACAAGTTAAATGACAAAAATACCCTTTGACTGAAAATCTATATTATTTTATAATGCATTTAGGCCTTCTAAAATTAGAAGGCTTAAAAATTCAGACTTTTTTACTTGCTTATTATGGAAAGAGTTTTTTTAACCAAAAATTAAGATAAGGAGCTCCAATCATGAGATGACATGTGTCACTTCTTAACAAACTCCTAACCTAACTTATAACAAACTCCTAACCTAACTCCTAACCACTAAAAATTAAGATAAAAAGCTCCAATTATAAAATGACATGTGTCATTTCTCAACTAAAAATTCATCTTTATTTTTAAATTAAAATATCTTTTTATCTACTTATTTTTTTTATAATCTAATTTCACCATATTTTCTAAAATTTTATGCTCTTTAATTCAACATAAATTTTGATATACTTTTATGAGTTTTTAGTTTTTATATTTTTAATGGGTTTATTTTATTTTAATTCAAATTTTACAACTTTAACCTTTATTTCATTTATTTCAATCAATATAATCTTGATTCATCAAAATCATATACTTTTGGGGTAGTGTTTGACGCGTAAGAGATTGCGAGGGTATTTCTATATGCGGAATAATGATGTCGCGGGAAAGCTACGGGAAAGTTACGGGTAACCCAAACAAACACTTACAACTAACACATATACATTCGAAGTGTTGTGAAACGAATTCACTAAACGGGTAAGTAAACACATATAACTATACTTATCGCCGCCGCTGTACGCGGGTACCCGGCTAGTATAATTAAAATGGAGGGAGGAAAGGTGGTGGATACTTTGCACATGATCGTTGCTCTATAGCAATTACATAAAAATAATCACACACCAGTACTAATTAGTTTATGGTGATGAAGAAATTCAATAATGTCAAAATATGTATGAACCGTGAAGAACTCAACTAGCTCAATGCAACACATCACTAGCTAGTGGGTTATCTATCATGATTGGAGCTTACTTTACACTCAATTGATGAGGTATACACTTAAGCACTTTGTTCTCTTACACATGTATAATTAGTTAACCAAATATGAATTGCTACTTTGCTTTTATTATTGTTACTCGGTGTAATACTGTAATGGCACTAGTCTCATCAAATACACTGCGTTCCATTTCCACAACCATCATTTACTAATTAATAAATTTCTCAAGAAACAAACTATTAATTATAGAATTATAGTATTACAATTAATACACATAATAAAAATACCGATGTATGTTTATTTGTTGCAGAACATGTGTGCTACGACGTTGGATTGCTACTTATGTGCACATTTGACCTGCCCTGCATTTAGACTAACATGCTAATTTACCACTATTATTACAAGCTCTTGGTCACCCAAACTTAACTTGGGTGAGTTTTAGCATTTTTTGTATGGAGGATATATATATATATATTAGCTCTTGTCACTTGTTAGCTGCCACTGTGCTAAAAGACAACATCAACCACACTGTAGCTATTATTCTTGTACTCACATATCATATTACTTAGGGTGAAAACGAGCCGAGGCACTCGTTTTAAGCAGCCGGTACCGTTTATATATAAAGCTCGAGCTCGAGCTCGTGCTCGTTCGAGCCTCACATTTTGAGCTCGAGCGCTCGTGAAATTTTTCACAAGCTCGAGCTCGGATCGTTAACACAAAGCTCGACTCGTTAACACAAGGCTCGAGCTCGTTAACACGGTTTATTATAGAAAATATATATCATTATATATTTTCTGGGGATCGTTTAGGCTCGCGAGCCTAAACGAGTTTAATATAGAGCTCGGGCTCGAGCTCGATTATTAAATGAGCCCAAACTTAGGCTCGAGCTCGGGCTCGAGCTCGTTTAGGCTCGGCTCGTTCGAGCTTTTTAGCGATCCGATCCCGAGCTTTTCACGCTTCGGCTCGTTTCCACCCCTTACCAAAGCTATCTCTCGTTTAGCACCATTATTATGATGTTTTTACTTTATAATTACGAAGGTTTTGAGCAAGTATTGGTTTGAAAATGAGAGAAAAACTTTAACTGCGGGTTGAAGAAAATAATATAAAATCAAAAACTTACAAGACTTATTTTCTGTATAAAAAGAAAAAATAAAAGGAAAAAGATGAAAGCTTGGACATGGATATAAATGAGACAAGATAACTTACAAATTATTAAACATCGACTCGTTAAATACTTGAAATAAATTAACGTACACAAGTTGACCGTGGGCTTAAGCCTTTTTGAGTAAAGTGTTTGTGTCACGTTCAAGCCCTAAATTACTCCGTTGTAAAACAAGCAAGCCATGTCGATTTAAGACTAAATTGCACTTTTACTTCATAATGTTTTTGTGCATTGTTGAAAAGTTAAAAGAGTAATCATAATCTACGTAAAATTAAAAAAAAAAAAAAACGTAAAAATTTTAAAAATTTTAATTTTTTAAAATTTTTTTTTTTAATTTTAAAAAAAAACGTAAAATATTTTTAAAAAAAAAACGTAATTTTTTTTTTTTAAAAACGTAATTTTTTTTTTTAAATCATTACGTTTAAAAAAAAATCCCGATTAAAAAAAAACAATTACGTTTTTTTTTAAATCTATATATATATATTTTTTTAAATTCGATTGAAAAAAAAAGTCTATAAAAAATTTATCCATTTTTTTATAAAAATTATGAATTAAAGAAAATATTTTAAGTGTGGTTTATAAACAAGATACGTTTACAATGCTTCAATTTTATGTCTTCAACATAAGTATTTAAACTGAAACAAAAAGATGTGTGTATTATAAATCAAGTTGGCGAGGAAAGAAAATGAAATTGTCATATAAATTAGTGGTTTGTTGAAGCAAGGGTCAAACAGTAATAGTTGTCCACTTGGAATTGTGAGGCTGAACACAGTGGGAAGGTTCACCCACTCGGTTGATGGAAGGTTACCCTCGGTTGCTCCATTGTGGAGGCTTCAGTTGTGTTCGGTTGAGGTCCAAAAAGGGATGAACTAGGTTGCTTGGCCAACTGAGTTCTAATTTCTAAATCAAATGTTGTGCAATTTTTGACTTGTTTGGTGTTAAAAAAAAAAAAAAAAAAATCGCAGGTCTTCACTGTGGCAACTAGATCGTCGGAGAGAGAAAGCTGACGTGACATGGGTGAACTAAGTTGCCATTGTGTTCAGCCTGAAGGGGCATCAGTTTGTATACTTACTTGTATGCCAATACAAAACGTCACCATATTATGTCATAACGGTTTTCTTTTCTAACTAAATATATTGCAATCTGGTTAAAGTCTCGTTATATACAAACTTGTTCTTAATGCGACTTGAATCCGCAACATCTTGATTGGTATCTTATGGACTTATGGTACCATTGGGCTCCAAGCCATTTTTTTCTTTCAAGATCATATGCCTTTTTTTTTTCTTTCTATATTGAAGCTCTTATAAATGCGACATGTTTATTTTTAGTATAAACGAGTGTGGAAACCCTCAAATGACTTACTTTGTGACGACACTTAAACCTTAGAGACTAATTTTGCCAAGTTGCTATAGATAGCAATTAATTCTACAGGACTTACTTTGCAACGTCAGTTAAACCTTAGGGATTATTTTTGCCAAATTGCTATAGATAGCAATTAATGCTACAGGACTTATTTTGCAACGACACTTAAACCTCAGGGACTGTTTTTGCCAAGTTGTGAAACTTTGCATTTAATGTTTGCTACAGGACTTACCTTGCAACGCCCCTTAAACCTTAAGGACTATTTTTGCCAAGTTGTGAAACTATGCATTTAATGTTTGGACTTACTTTGCAGCGCCACTTAAACCTCAGGGACTGTTTTTGCCAACTTGGGAAACTTTGCATTTAATGTTTGGCTTGTGAGAGGAGCATGGAATGATCTTTAGTATATAACGAGTGAGGAAACCCGCGCGATGCAGCGGAATTACTTTTGTAGACGTGAATTTTACAAAGGACTTAGTTTGCATGATAACTAAACTTGAGGGATTATTTTTGCCATTTTGGTAAACATAACAATTAATGGTGAGGGACCATTTTTGCCATTTTGGTAAACTTAGCAATTAATGAGGAGGAAGTTACTGTAGCAGCAACTTTCCTCCCCATGTTTAGTATATATATAGAATTACACCGTTCGTCCTTGTGGTATACGTTGACCGACAAGTTTCGTCCTTTGACCAAAAAAGGTTTACCGTCTGTCCTTAAATGCCAAACGTTATCTACCGTTGGTCATTTGCTTTAACGGGACACACTAACGATCGTTAAGTCTAAAAATGTAAGGGTATTTTTGTCCTTTTACCATTTCTTTCTTCACTTCATCTTCCCCACTTTATCTTCAACAACAATACATCCATCTTATAACCATCTCATCTTTTCTATCAATTACCAGTTAAACCACAAACACACAAACCAATCACATCTCATCTTTTCTGGTAAATTTAGTTGCATATGTATACATGTTTGTTAATTTTTTACACATTAATTTTCCAGGAAAATATAATTACCAAGCTACAAAAATGAAACCTCAAATTCACTGCTAAAACTACAACTGATGCAATTATACACACCGATTAATGAACATAAATGGATAGTAATTAAAGAACACCAACTAATACATAAGAATATTCTAATATAAACCTTAAAGAACAACTTGTATACACTAACACATTTATACAAGATCCAATTACTAATTATTTGAATACAAAAATAAATAACCGAATGATACACTGTTAATACACCAACAATATCCCAAAATGTATCTAGAACTAATTGTAGGATTTAGATAAAGTGACGATCCAGTGACGAGTGGACAGCAGATTACTTTGGTGAATATTAAGATAAAGTGAACATACATAACGGTTAGGCTTTGTGGTCGGTTAATCACTGCTCCAGCCACCATACGTCCACTACAGCAACCACGCCGCCACCGCCGTCATCTACACCACAACATAACCGACCACACCACCACATCTTTCTCCAGTTGCTTCTTTTTTCCCACCACTAAAATCATCCACAACAACTATCCACCAAACCATGGTTTTCATCTTCAACCTCCATACTTATTCTAAACTATTTAATCCTGGAAATTAAAACTACCCATCACCACCTACCATTTTATCAACAACTCTAATCAGAGGCGGAGGCAGGGGGTGGCTAGCGGGTGCTAGGCCCCCCCTAATGAGCACAATATGTTTGATATAATATAAGCTCATAGTCTTAAGTTTAAGGAAATCGTGCAATCGGCATCCCCTAACATTCTATGATATTCATCTTTGGAATGCTCTAATCTTATTAACTGTTCTTTCGTGATGAAATATATAAATTATTTTGTACTTCTATTTGTGGTTTAATGGAGGTTGGTGGTTATTATTTTTTTGAACATGGAGGTTGGAGGTTGGTGGTTACTTTGTTTGTGATAAACTGGGAAGACAAACAGTAAAAGGGTAAGGTTATTGCTTGTGGACCCCCTTGTTGGCTTATAGCTTTAATATTATATAAAGTTTTACTTTCACCCTTTTTAAATTTAATAAGTGTTAAATTGAACCTTGATGTCAAATATCTGAATTCATTCAAATTCCTGGTAGAAATTTATATTTTAGCATTAATATTTTATATTTTTTTGAAAACCAAATAGTTTAACTACTAATAACTGGAAAGAAAACGTACAAATTTCTAACGCTATCAAATATAATGTAGAAACGAAGTAAAATAAGCTATATGTATATCGAATAGCTAATCTATTTTTTTTTATTATATCTATTTTTTAATAAAAGATATATTTCATATTATGGACACAAGGTCTCCAAAATACATGAGACTACCCTGCTTGAAGCCGTATGTATTATATGTTTTGAAAAGGTTTCCATTCAACGTAAGATTTCAATTTTCAAAGTAAACTATTATTATGACTCGAAACATCAAAGTTGAAAATCTGTATTCACAATTTTCTTTTCTGTTTATGATTATGATGCACTTTGTTTATTATCTTATACTAGTAAGGCTTAAAGCAATTACTTAAAATTGAACCTTTAATCAGTAACTAAGATAAAAGAACTATCAATTCCATTTACGAAAAAAATGTCGACGTTTGAATCTGGCTTGGCCCCCCTTAACTTATAATCCTGGCTCCGCCCCTGACTCTAATTAAAACATACATGAAGTGATAAAACCCACTTGAATGTCAACAACAATGTCGATTTTCACCCAGATCTGTGGTTGAGTCTTGCTTCTCAACAAAACCCAAAACGAAAACTAAACCATAAAGTAGGACAGAGATGGAAGATACGAGAGAGATGAGGTGCTATTCAATGTCGAATATCAACAACCATTGTTTTCATCTTTGTCACACCCCCAAATTACCTGTTTTCAGCGGAATGGAATTCCTGGGGATTGACTGTCATAGCATCACAATCACAGTTATATTGAACGACCTAAAGTGTCGTTTGGAAAATACATCGTTTGATTTAATAAAACAATCAGAGTTTACAAAGTGGGTCCCAAATGAAAATCAACTTGTGAGGAAATAAGTTTGTTACAATTCAAACGATGTTTTAAAGTGCGTAAAACCCAAGTGAGACGCTCGTCACCACGACACCATGATGTGTCCAAATGCATGCCATGAAGTGAATGCCTTAGATACCTGAGATAAAACATGCTAAAAGTGTCAACACAAAGGTTGAGTGAGTTCATAGAGTTTGAGTTGAAATGAAAAGCCGTTCGAAATCGTTTATGCAGCAAAGGCATTGTAAATCGTTGAAATGTAAAGACTTTAAAAATCGTTTATGTAGCAAAGGCATTGTAAATCCACTCAGTTCCAAGTCCCGCCCATACAAAACTTGCAACCTGTGTGTTCACAACCCACCGCCAATATGCATAGTTTATGTTCAATCAGAAATCGTCAAATGAATTCACAAAATAGTGCATGACTCAATGTATCGAAATCGTTTATGCAAAGAAAGGCATTGTAAATCCACCGCCCAAGTCCCGCCCATAAAAAACTTGCAACCTGTGTGTTCACAACCCATTGCCGAAATGTATATATAGTTTATATCCAACCACACATCGTCAGATGAATTCACAATAGTACCTAACTCGACGTAAAACCATAAGTTTAATTAATTCGTTCGAACACAATCATCGTAGTGTGAGTTAAATTGTTTCACACTCATCGTTAAAAACAACATCGTATTTATTTCACTAAGTTCATGACACCAAAGCGTAAACATCGCACCAATAAAAATTGGTAATCATCGTTTCATCGCCGCCCTAATAGGTAATTTGCCAAATTACCTTAATGATTCAAATATAGTGCTTTCGATTTCCCCTAATGGGTCAATAAGAAGGGAGTGTTAATTCCAATAGGCCTATTCACTATACTCGGCCACCCGCAGTGACTAATGGTTCATGATGTAGGGACTTCGAACATGGCAAATACTTAGTGACAATAAAACATTCGGATATAGCATGTAGTTCAAAGCATTTGTGTTCAATTTAAAATGTAGCATGTATCTCCCCCAAGAGTTTGATAAAAACATTAAAACAAGAAAAGTGGGGCTATGGAACTCACGGTAATCCTTAAAAAGTTAAAGTACTATGAAAGTAAATGAAAATAGTTTGAGCATGTATCTCCCCCAAAACAGTTATGAAAACAATTAAAAGCAGGGGCTATGAAAACTCACTGTAAATCGTATAAGTTAAAAGTACTTGTGTAAGTAAAAGCAATTAGTTGAGCATGTATCTCCCCCAAAAGTAGTATAAAAACAATTAAAAGTGGGGCTATGAAGACTCACTTGGTAAACTGGAATAATGGCAAAAGTGAGTACACCGAGGTATAATGTGATGCTTTAACCGGGACCTATTATCAATGATATGATATGTCATGAGTTGCAATGTAATGTTATGCATGCATTCCGTATGTTATTTATACCATTTACGAGTTTTGAAAATATTACACATCGTCGAAAAATACTCTTTTGACGTCTTGACCAATCAAAAATCACTTTACATGTTTTTACGTCAAAATGTCATCCTACAATGGTTTTATAATGATTTTTGGTGAAATTACCACTTTTCGTCGCAAAACAATGTCGTCGGAAAAATCATGAAATTAACAAAAATGGCTTTGGAAAACTAGTCGTAAAACGGTGTACGTCGATCGTTAGAGAACGAACTCGACGGTTTTGGAAAGTTTGTATCGATATCTAAAAGTTTCAGTTCAGGAGTTTTCGTCCAAAAGGTCTCGAACATAAAGATAATAAGGGTTAAAGATGGTGGTTTTGGCTAATTGTGTGCAGAAAATTAGTTACGGCAAGTTTATGAAAAAGTGCATATCTTTGTCGTTTCAATCCGTTTTCTACGTTTTATACGTCCTTAGCTTCGTATCAAAGTATACTAATATATTTTTGACAAGTCGAAATAATTTGTGAAGCTTAAGGCTCGTTTTTGACTCGAATAAAGTAAAAACATGTTGCTGAATTTTCTGAAAATAATATATTTCGTCGCCAAACTTTAAAATTTCACCACGACTTCGTTATAACTCCGTTTTCATCCGTTCAAGCGGCCACGGATTCGTTTTAAAGTATATTTTCTAAAAATTAAGGCCAAAAATTCGTGACTATAGTCGGATTTTCCAGAAAATCTAAACAAGGACAGAACACATTTTATAGTATCGAAAATAGTTTTTCTCGGACAAAACCTATTCTAATCCCTTCAAATCAACTCCAAAGCTAATCTAATCCTACCATACACCTTCTTAGGGTGTCATGGGTTCCTAAACATCATCAAGAGCAATATATAACAAGGGGATAATTATAGGATGACTTTTATATATTAACTCTAAAAATCAAAGAATAAATGGTATAAACAACAATAAGTCATGCATGTTTGCTCCAACTATGAAGAAATAAATATGATATGAAGATGAAATATGTAAAATGATAGTAATATGCTTACAAGTTAATATGATGAGGTGCAAAGAACCAAGGTTTAACCTAAACACCCTAGGTTTTTATTTCAAAACCTTATAAAGAGTGATAACTAGATTGTTATAACACTTGGACTTGATAAAAATAATGGTGATCCCTTGTGCTCTCTATATGGCCGGTTTGTGGGAGGAAGAACAAAGAGAGAAAAACTCTTTTACTTAACTTGTGAATTATTAGAATGAATGAAGTATAGAAGTGACTTTGTGTATAAATTTCAACAAGTAAGAAAACTTCACCAAACAATTAATGCTTACCCCCCCTTGGTCGGCCAAGGGGGAAAGTATTTCCAAAATATCTTTTTTTTTTTTTTTAATTTGTATTGTGTAAATACTTGTAACAATTTGTAAGAAAAAGTGTAAGTAAATGTGTAGGGAAATATATAAGTAAAGGTAAATGGAAATCTTTGGGGCAAGTAAGTTTTTAATAGTTCAAAATAGAATGTAATGAGATAATAAAAATTGTAAAAATACTTTCCTTGTGAAATTTGGGTGATAAAATAATTATCGTATGATTTTTTTTTAAGAAAAACGACGTAATAATTAAACTTTTACGATTAATATACCAAATAAATTTGAAACACTAGGAAAACTAAAAATATAGTTTTTATGAACTAAATGTAAGTTTAGAAATACCTCGGGATCATTTTTTAAAGTAACGGGTTAAATATTCAAAATAAAAACTCACGCGATAAAGATTATTAAACAAAAATTTCGCGTTGAAAGTGAAACAAAATGTCATGAATGAATTAATGAGATGCAAATGATGTCAATGAAATGTAGACTAATCATAGTCCATATGAAATGTACGTGATGTTATGATCATGAATTCGCCGCTAAACCTTCAAGGTTACGCGAATTTGGAACACGTAAACCAAGTTTACGATAAATGTTGAAATAATGAGACATGAATCGTGTCGAGAAATGACCTGAAAGTACGGATTGTCACATTCGCCCATCCAAAAGGAATTCAGTCCCTGAATTCAATCGTTGTTAGGTCTAACGGGTTTAGGGTTTGATGTGGCAAACTTTCCCATTCCCGAGCAAAATCCTCAAAAGACTTTTTGGTAACCGATTTTTGCTTAATCCCACAACTCATCAAACAAGAACTGTCATACGATTAGGCTAAATCGGTTTAGGTAACAACTTGTTTCTAGCTCGATCTTTGCAACTCATCAAACAAGAACTGTCACGCGGATCAAACTGGAAACAAGTGGTTTGAAGAAAATCTTTTGAAAATTTGGCTCGATTACGGAATTGCTTACACATATAAGCCTACTACTCCCTTCACTGCATGATTCTTCCTGAATTAGACATAGGTGATCAGGCTATGTATAATTTAGGAGTAACTATGCAATGCTTGGACTAATCGACTCATATTATGTTTGGTGTTGAGTCAACTGATGTTAAAATTGTGATGAATATCGAGGAGAGAAGACATGGAGAAGTGTCGTTAAATGATAGTTAAAGTAAAAAGAATGAAAATCCTCGTAAATGATAACAAATCGGAGAGAAAATAAAGTACGATAGATGAGAATATTTTACAACAAGTGGTTTATCAAACAGAAATACATCTTAGGTTATAAAGATTCGGATACGATGGAAAACATAGAACTAGTACGACATAGTACATAAGGAGAAATAAGACTGTTAGTTTCCGAACTTCTTCAGTCTTCCGCGTCGTTGATACCTTGACGAGCTCCTCCTCCTCCTTCCAACATATATACATTCCCATGAGCACCTTCAACTGGTTGACCTTGGTTTTGAGGACATTGATTCCGATAGTGTCCTTGTTCCCACATCCGGCATGTGACTACGGCTTTCCCTTTACAATCCCTGGCTAGATGTCCCGGTGTTTTGCATTTGTGGCACTTGGCGGGGCAAGGACCCGAGTGATGAAAATTACATCGATTACATAGTGGGTGTGTTCCAGCATACCCTCTACCTCTCATTGGTGCAGCGACATAAACCATTCCCGCTTCTTGCCTTCTATTTTGTTGTTGGTGACGGTTAGTATTGCGGTTTTGGTTGTTGTTGTTATCATCTCCTTGGTCGTTTTCCCATTTCCTTTTGTTGTTGTTGATTTGGTTATCGTCGTTGTAGTTGGTACGATGGTTGGGGTTGTTGTTGTTTCGGTTGGTGTTGGTGTACTTGCCCCTCTTCACCACTTGTGCCATCAACTTCTGAGTCACTCGAATAGCTTCCTCCATTGTTTGTGGATCAAACGAAGTCACATCTCCTTGAATTACTTCGGGAAGTCCCCCGATGAAAGCTTCTAGCAACTTCTCATTATCGAAAACCATGGACGGGCATAACACGCCAATTCTTGAAATCTCCGAATGTAAGTGTCAATATCGTACCCAATGGTTACTAATTCATAGAACTCCGTCTCCAACTTTTTGATTTCCGTACGAGGACAAAACTTCTTAGTCACCAAACCCTTAAATTGCTCCCAAGTAAGCTTGAAAGCATTCTCCATTCCAATCGGTTGAGCATAAGAATTACACCACGATAATGCTCCATCGAGTAATGTGCTCGTAGCAAATTTAACCTTACTATCATCCGGACAGTTGCAAAGCAAAAACACTGACTCCAATTTTTCAAACCATCGAACCATTGTTGTAGCTCCCTCGGTACCTCTAAATTTCGTGGGCTCACCACTTTTGAAGTCCTTGTACGAACATTTCTTAACTCCGGATCCTCCGGCATTTCCGATAGCGTTAGCTAGCCTAGCGGCTTCAGGCAATTGCCTCTCAGCAGCGGCAGCAGCGTAATCGCTTCCCGTTCAACTCTTAATGCATTAGCAATGCTATCATTCACCAACTTTTGAATTGCTGCTTGGGTCATTTCAACTGTAGCTTTCTTCGGTGCCATATCTTCTTCAAAACAAGAGGAAATGTGAGACGTAGCAAAAATCCGATGTTAATAATAAACGCTCCAAAGAGATGTGATAAGAAATGATAAGTTTGAGGTTATTTTTCGAAATGATCGACGGGTTCCGAAAAGATGGGTTATGAGGTGTTGTAAGTGCTTCAATGTATGATGGTTTAGAGACTTAATGTGTGAATAAAGTGTAACTCGACATGTTAGTGGTGAAACAACGGAGTGAGAGTGACTTCGCCCTATTTAAAAGTTTATCTCGGCATTCGACGTTATCGATGATGAATCAGCTGATATAAAATTGTGATAGGGAATGACAAGGAATTCTCCACATTAGAGTATGAGGAAATGATAATGGGATGGGAATTTAAAGACATACATGTGACAATCGATGTGAAATGAAAGTGAATAACTCGAAAAAATGTACGTATAAATCGCACGCAAAGTGAACATGCACTTGTGATGAAATGATGAGATGCTATGATAATGTAGTTATAGTCTAGGGTCAATGATGCAACCTAGTTCTCTATAATCGAAGCTCTGATGCCAATCTGTCACACCCCCAAATTACTGCTTTTGCAAATGAATGGAATTCCCGGGGATTGACTGTCATAGCATCACAATCACAGTTATATTGAACGACCTAAAGTGTCGTTTGGAAAATACATCGTTTGATTTAATAAAACAATCAGAGTTTACAAAGTGGGTCCCAAATGAAAATCAACTTGTGCGGAAATAAGTTTGTTACAATTCAAACGATGTTTTAAAGTGCGTAAAACCCAAGTGAGACGCGTCGTCACCACGACACCATGATGTGTCCAAATGCATGCCATGAAGTGAATGCCTTAGATACCTGAGATAAAACATGCTAAAAAGTGTCAACACAAAGGTTGAGTGAGTTCATAGAGTTTGAATTGAAATGAAAAGCCGTTCGAAATCGTTTATGTAGCAACGGCATCGTAAATCGTTGAAATGTAAAGACTTTAAAAATCGTTTATGTAGCAAAGGCATTGTAAATCCACTCAGTTCCAAGTCCCGCCCATACAAAACTTGCAACCTGTGTGTTCACAACCCACGCCGAATATGCATAGTTTATGTTCAAATAGAAATCGTCAAATGAATTCACAAAATAGTGCATGACTCAATGTATCGAAATCGTTTATGCAGCAAAGGCATTGTAAATCCACTCATTCCAAGTCCCGCCCTTACAAAACTTGCAACCTGTGTGTTCACAACCCATTGCCGAAATGTATATATAGTTTATATCCAACCACACATCGCCGATGAATTCACAATAGTACCTAACTCGACGTAAAACCATAAGTTTAATTAATTCGTTCGAACACAATCATCGTAGTGTGAGTTAAATTGTTTCACACTCATCGTTAAAAACAACATCGTATTTATTTCACTAAGTTCATGACACCAAAGCGTAAACATCGCACCAATAAAAATTGGTAATCATCGTTTCATCGCCGCCCTAATAGGTAACTTGCCAAATTACCTTACTGGTTCAAATATAGTGCGCTCGATTTCCCTAACGGGTCAATAAGAGCGGGAGTGTTAATTCCAATAGGCCTATTCACTATACTCGCGCTCACCCGCAAGTGACTAATGGTTCATGATGTAGGGACTTCGAACATGGCAAATACTTAGTGACAATAAAACATTCGGATATAGCATGTAGTTCAAAGCATTTGTGTTCAATTTAAAATGTAGCATGTATCTCCCCCAAGAGTTTGATAAAAACATTAAAACAAGAAAAGTGGGGCTATGGAACTCACGGTAATCCTTAAAAGTTAAAGTACTATGAAAGTAAATGAAAATAGTTTGAGCATGTATCTCCCCCAAAACAGTTATGAAAACAATTAAAAGCAGGGGCTATGAAAACTCACTGTAAATCGTATAAGTTAAAAGTACTTGTGTAAGTAAAAGCAATTAGTTGAGCATGTATCTCCCCCAAAATAGTATAAAACATTTGAAAGTGGGGCTATGGAAACTCACTTGGTAAACTGGAATAATGGCAAAAGTGAGTACACCGAGGTATAATGTGATGCTTTAACCGGGACCTATTATCAATGATATGATATGTCATGAGTTGCAATGTAATGTTATGCATGCATTCCGTATGTTATTTATACCATTTACGAGTTTTGAAAATATTACACATCGTCGAAAAATACTCTTTTGACGTCTTGACCAATCAAAAATCACTTTACATGTTTTTACGTCAAAATGTCATCCTACAATGGTTTTATAATGATTTTTGGTGAAATTACCACTTTTCGTCGCAAAACAATGTCGTCGGAAAAATCATGAAATTAACAAAAATGGCTTTGGAAAACTAGTCGTAAAACGGTGTACGTCGATCGTTAGAGAACGAACTCGACGGTTTTGGAAAGTTTGTATCGATATCTAAAAGTTTCAGTTCAGGAGTTTTCGTCCAAAAGGTCTCGAACATAAAGATAATAAGGGTTAAAGATGGTGGTTTTGGCTAATTGTGTGCAGAAAATTAGTTACGGCAAGTTTATGAAAAAGTGCATATCTTTGTCGTTTCAATCCGTTTTCTACGTTTTATACGTCCTTAGCTTCGTATCAAAGTATACTAATATATTTTTGACAAGTCGAAATAATTTGTGAAGCTTAAGGCTCGTTTTTGACTCGAATAAAGTAAAAACATGTTGCTGAATTTTCTGAAAATAATATATTTCGTCGCCAAACTTTAAAAATTCACCACGACTTCGTTATAACTCCGTTTTCATCCGTTCAAGCGGCCACGGATTCGTTTTAAAGTATATTTTCTAAAAATCAAGGCCAAAAATTCGTGACAAGGACAGAACACATTTTATAGTATCGAAAATAGTTTTTCTCGGACAAAACCTATTCTAATCCCTTCAAATCAACTCCAAAGCTAATCTAATCCTACCATACACCTTCTTAGGGTGTCATGGGTTCCTAAACATCATCAAGACCAATATATAACAAGGGGATAATTATAGGATGACTTTTATATATTAACTCTAAAAATCAAAGAATAAATGGTATAAACAACAATAAGTCATGCATGTTTGCTCCAACTATGAAGAAATAAATATGATATGAAGATGAAATATGTAAAATGATAGTAATATGCTTACAAGTTAATATGATGAGGTGCAAAGAACCAAGGTTTAACCTAAACACCCTAGGTTTTTATTTCAAAACCTTATAAAGAGTGATAACTAGATTGTTATAACACTTGGACTTGATAAAAATAATGGTGATCCCTTGTGCTCTCTATATGGCCGGTTTGTGGGAGGAAGAACAAAGAGAGAAAAACACTTTTACTTAACTTGTGAATTATTAGAATGAATGAAGTATAGAAGTGACTTTGTGTATAAATTTCAACAAGTAAGAAAACTTCACCAAACAATTAATGCTTACCCCCTTGGTCGAAGGGAAAGTATTTCCAAAATATCTTTTTTTTTTTTTTTTAATTTGTATTGTGTAAATACTTGTAACAATTTGTAAGAAAAAGTGTAAGTAAATGTGTAGGGAAATATATAAGTAAAGGTAAATGGAAATCTTTGGGGCAAGTAAGTTTTTAATAGTTCAAAATAGAATGTAATGAGATAATAAAAATTGTAAAAATACTTTCCTTGTGAAATTTGGGTGATAAAATAATTATCGTATGATTTTTTTTTAAGAAAAACGACGTAATAATTAAACTTTTACGATTAATATACCAAATAAATTTGAAACACTAGGAAAACTAAAAATATAGTTTTTATGAACTAAATGTAAGTTTAGAAATACCTCGGGATCATTTTTGAAAGTAACGGGTTAAATATTCAAAATAAAAACTCACGCGATAAAGATTATTAAACAAAAATTTCGCGTTGAAAGTGAAACAAAATGTCATGAATGAATTAATGAGATGCAAATGATGTCAATGAAATGTAGACTAATCATAGTCCATATGAAATGTACGTGATGTTATGATCATGAATTCGCCGCTAAACCTTCAAGGTTACGCGAATTTGGAACACGTAAACCAAGTTTACGATAAATGTTGAAATAATGAGACATGAATCGTGTCGAGAAATGACCTGAAAGTACGGATTGTCACAATCTTCATCCTTCATACCTATTCTAAACGATTTTCACCCAAATCTGTGTTTTGAATTTTAAAGATTTTTGTTTTTGGTTAGAATATATAGAAGACAGATATGGAAGATAAGAGAGAGATGAAGAGATATTTGATTGGGTTGTTACTTTGGATTGATTTATTTTGGTGGAGAGATAAGAGAGAAGATGAAAGAAACTGTATATGTATGGGTAGTGGGTGATGATGGGTTAAGAAAAGACTAAAATACCCTCAGTGGATGGGTGACTAACACCGGTTAGTGTGTTCCGTTAGAGTGAAGGACCAACGGTAGATAACGTTTGGCATTTAAGGATGGACGGTAAACTTTTTTTTGTCAAAGGACGAAACTTGTCGGTCAACGTATACCACAAGGACGAACGGTGTAATTTACTCTTATTTTTATATAAACTCTCTCCTTGAACAAAAATATAATCTAGGTACTCTAATTGTCGTTTTCTTTATGAATCGTTATGCAAAAAGGTCAACATAACCTTCGGTGTCAAATGTTCTCATGATTCAGGGCCTCTTGTACTTATTCGTGCAACTATGTACAGTAATTATTTTTTTTTATTGAACTAGTGTTAGTATTATATATAAAAGATTCTACTTTTTTTGTCTCACCACCTTTCTTTCGATCGAGACCATCTTGTGCCCGAGCCAGATTTTTTAGCATGTGCACGATTTGACTTCACAGTCTTCCTGTTATTTAGGCACCTCCTAATTAATGTCTAAAATATTTACTAATAATATGTTTTCAATTACATATAACAGAAATATTCATTAAGTCACACTCCATCTAGACTGTAGAAAGTGAATTTGGACTGCTTATACTGATTTTAGGCTCAAAACACTTCAAACTACTTATCGACATCATAACAGGAACGGGGTGTTTGTTTAAGCTTATTTTGTAGCTTACGAGCTTATGAGATTTCTGCTTTTGTTTCATAAGCCCCATTCTTTCAGCTTATTTTGAAACTTATGGACTTGTATTAGCCTATGATGCCCGAGAGCGTCTAATAATCTATTATTTAACAAATACAAGCTTAGATAAGCTCATAAGTATTAAAATAAGCCAGAAAAATGAAGCTTATGAAATATAAGCTGAAATGAATAAGCTTATAAGCCCACAAATAAGCTGAAATTAAAAAAAAAAAACAAAAAACAAAAAAACTCACGTACGTACTGCAATAAGCACATCTAAAGTCATATAAGAAGCTCACATAATATTTTTTGCCAAGAATTATTCTTACGAAAGCGAAATATTCAACCACCTTTTATTTATTTTAAAGTTGATCGTTTGTACTCGATTGACCAAAATTACCGAATCATCTTAACATATTTAGGGGAGATTTGGGTGCGGCCGCACAAACATCTTGTCAACCCTACGAGGGGCCCAGCAGTATTAAACTCCAAATAAATTTGAAGGAACAAATTCTATTTTGACTACAAGAATAACCCACAAACTTTGTAACATTTCTGAAAACAACCCTTATAACTACCACGTTATAGCGTTAAGTTGCTTTTACGAAATGCACTACATTTATGACACTTATCTGGTATCTCAAGTCCGAGGATAACTATTCATAATTTACTTATAACAATATCCACAAAGTAAATTATGTAGTTGGGATAAGTCCTATATTCAATTCATTGAATATCATCCGAAATTGGTATGCATTCTCATCAATATACTTTCAAGTATATTCTACCACATCTCTCAGATTTGTCTTAATTCAATGATACTCCCATATCATTAATCGACAACGGACATTTAGAATAACTTAGTTACTCACGGATTAAACATGCAAATATAGGACAACAATATTATAAATGAAAATAACCATAATCCAAACTTTATTTCATTAAAATAATAAATGTTTTACAATATCCTTTATCCAAATACTAATCACAGTTATGCATGAAACTATTAGCTAAACGAAGTCCAATTCCATTGGCAAGTCCAATAAGCTTGTCTTTAGCTAAAGCCTTAGTGAATGGATCAGCTAAGTTATCATCTGTGTGAACTTTCGAGATTTATTTCACCTTCCCGGACTTGTTCCCGAACATAGTGATACTTCAGTAGAAAATGTCCGTGCCCTTCATGACTACAGGTTCATTGGCAAATATGATTGCAGCAGAATTGTCACAATACATATCAATAGGTGATTCAATTGAAGGCATAACACCAAGCCCTGAAATAAATTTCCTAATCCAAACAAAGCCTCCATTGCAGCCTTCCGGCAAATTTATGTATTCGGCTTCGTCGCAGACATCGCATCGTACTGCTTCTTGCTCTTCCAAATGCTCCTCCATTGATGACAAAGACATAACCCGTCGAGACTTCAGATCATCTTTATCACACCTTGCCAGACGCATCACAAGAACTGTAATACCAAGTTCGTGTTCGGATTTCCTCCATACACTAAAAACATATCTTTTGTATTCCTAAGATACTTCGTAATATGTTTAACAAAGAATCGAAGTTCACCCGGATTCTCAATATCGACCGTCATATTTTGAGCTTAACGCCACATCGGCCTTGTGCATCTCACAAAGATACATAATAGATCCTACAAGCATAAGGAACTTTATGCATGCGTGCCACCTCAACAGGTGTTGAAGCACACATATCGCTACATAAGCCATGCTTTACTTCCATCGGCAAATATCCTTTCTTGGAATTTTGCATACTAAATCTCTTCAATATTTTATCAATGTAAGCGCTTTGACTTAAACCAATTACAGACTTTGACCTATCTCGATAGATCTTGATTCCCAGAATATATGCAGCTTCTCCTAAATCCTTCATGGAAAAACACTTCCCAAGATATGCCTTAACATTTTGCAAACTCGAAATGTCTTTTCCCATAATTAATATGTCATCGACATAAAGAATTAGGAAAATTACATTACTCCCACTAACTTTGTGATAAACACATGGCTCATCAAGATTTTGAATAAATCCATACCTTTTGATTTCTTCATCAAATCTTTTATTCCATTGCCTTGATGCTTGCTTCAATCCATAAATGGACCTTTGAAGTTTGCATACACGGTTTGGAAATTGTGGATTCACGAACCCCTCAGTTTGCTTCATATAGATGTCTTCATCTAAGCGACCATTTAAGAAGGCGGTTTTGACATCCATTTGCCATATCTCATAGTCATAGTATGTCGCTATAGCTATGAGAATTCTAATAGCTCTAATGTCCGCTACAGGAGAAAAGGTCTCCTCGTAATCAATGCCATAAGTTTGAGTAAAACCTTGCGCAACTAGACGAGCTTTATAGACGTGTACATTGCCATCCATGTCAGGCTTAATCTTATAGAGCCACTTACTTCCAACCACCGTGGCGTTTGAAGGTAAGTCAACCTCTACCCAGACTTCATTTTCTTTCATGGATTGCATTTCCCCATTCATTGCAACCTGCCATTTTTCCTTATCAGGACTTGTCATGGCAGCTTTATAACTAGTAGGCTCTCCAAGATCTCCTAACATAGTTTCCTCAACCTCTACATTAAGACATAGACGCTTGAGTGCACGCGTATTCCTTACGGATCTACGAACGGAATCACTTCAACTTCGTGGAGGACCCGACTATCGGTTCTACCGGAAGCGTTAGTGTTTTCGAAGGTAATGTATCTTCTTGATCATCTTCCAGATCATAAACTCTCCCACTGAATTCTTGAGATACGAGATCTCTTTCAAGAAAATCTCCATACCTAGCAACAATTACTTTATTTTCAGTTGGATAGTAGAAGTAGTAACCCATACTTTCCTTAGGGTATCCTACAAAGATACACTTTACAGATCTTTGTTGGAGTTTATCTGCTAAGTCACGCCTAACATACTGCTCGCAACCCCGGACCTTTAAATAAGACAAAGGTTAGAGCTTTACCATGCCATATTTCATATGGCGTCTTATCAACCTTCTTTGTGGGAACCATATTTAGAATGCAACATGATTCCAAAGCATAATACCAAAAGGATAAAGGTAGAGTGGTAAGATTAAACATAGATCGTATCATGTCCAACAATGTACGATTTCTTCTCTCAGATACACCATTTTGTTGTGGAGTATATGGAGAAGTGAGATTTTGGACAATTTCATTCTCAACTAAGTAATCTTTAAACTCTTGGCTTAGATACTCGCCTCCTATATCGGATCGAAGAGCTTTAATTTTCTTTCCCAATTGCAGTTCTACTTGACTTTGAAAACCTTAATTGTTTCAAACACCTCATGTTTATGCTTAAGTAAATAAACATAACCATAATGGCTAAAATCATCAGTAAAGGTTAAGAAGTAGCTAGCACCTCTCTTTGACACATGTCTAAGTGGTCCACACACATCAGTATGAATAAGACCAAGTAGATCAGAAGCTGTGACAACCCGTACTTTCAGGTCATTCCTCGAAACAATTCATGCTTTACAATTTCAACATTTATCGTAAACTAGGTTTACGTGTTCCAAATTCGCGAAACCTTTAAGGTTTAGCGGCGAATTCATGATCATATCATCACGAACATTTCATATGGACTAAGTTTAGTCTACATTTCATTGACATCATTTGCATCATGATAGTTCATTCATGACATTTCATTTCACATTTAACGCGTAAATTTTTATATTAAATAAACGTTATCGCGTGAGTTATTATTTTGAACATTTAATCCGTTACTTCTAAAAATGATCCCGATATATTTTTATACTTACATTTAGTTTATAAAAATGATATTTTGAGTTTACTCAATGTTTTAAATTTATTTTGTATATAAATCGCTAAATTGATATTCTTATATATTTTTACAATTTTTATGACCTCAATATATTTTACTTTGGTCCTTTAAAATTTATTTTGGCTAAAACTACTTTACTTTCACAAATGTATACACAAGTTACCATTTATCTCTATACACTTACATTTTATTTACACAAGTTTTACACAATAAAAAAAAATATATATATATATTTATGAAAACATACCCCCAAAAATCCGGCCAAGGGGGGGGAAATTTTAGTCAAAGTTGGTGAAACTCTTACAAGTATAGATTTGTACTCAAGATATCACTTACACACACACACTTCACAATAATTCTCACACACTATCAAAAACATTTTTCTCTCCTCTTTTCTCTTCCAAGAACCGGCCAACACAAAGGGTAGAAGGGATCAAAAATTTTGCAAGCTCAAGTGTTAAAACAATCTAGATCACACTCTTAATAAGGTTTTGAAATAAAAACCTAGGGTGTTTAGGTTTAATCCTTGGTTCTAATCACCTCATCATATCACTTGTAAGCATCTCATATTTATTTTTCATCTTACATATTCATTTCATACTCATCTCATCATTTTTGAGCAAAAACATGCAAGACTTGTGTTTATTTATACCATTTTTACATTGATTTTAGAGTTTATATATATAAAGTCATCCTATAATTATTCCCCGGTTATATTTTGGTCTTGATGATGATTAGGAACCCATGACACCCTAAGAAGGTGTATGGTAGGATTAGATTAGCTTTGGAGTTGATTTGAAGGGATTGGAATAGGTTTAGTACGAGAAAAACTATTTTCGATAAGTATATAAAAGTGTTCTGTCCTTGTTTTGTTTTTCTGGAAAATCCGACAGTAGGCACGAATTTTTGGCCTAGATATTTAGAAAATATACTTTAAAACGAATCCGTGGCCGCTTGAACGGAGTAAAACGGAGTTATAACGAAGAAGTTATGAATTTTTCAAGTTTGACGACGATATATACATTTTCTGAAAATTTCAGCATACTATTTTTATTTTGTACGAGTCAAAAACGAGCCTTAAGCTTCATAAATTATTTCGACTTATCAAAAATATATTAGTATACTTTGATACGAAGCTAAGGACATATAATACGTAGAAAACGGATTTAAAACGACCAAGATATACACGTTTTCATAAACTTGCCGTAACTATTATTTTCAGAAAAACTATATTATTTTTACGAGACAAGTGTTACGGTAACTAAAACGACCATGTTGACGGCTGTTTTTATCAATGATGTGGAACTTTTTGTAACTAGATGTCTTCTAATGAAATTAAGATCACCAAGCATATTTTTTCAAAACGACCAACCGTTTGTATAGCGGAGTTTTAATAAAATTAATTACGGTTGCTCAAACTTTGCCGAAACTCACTTTTTACACAACATTTAGACAAAATCACCATCTTTAACCTTTATTATCTTTATGTTCGAGACCTCTATGACGAAAACTCCTGTACTAAAACTTCTGGATTTTGATACAAACTTTCCAAAACCGTCGAGTTCGTTTCCTAACGATCGACGTACACCATTTTACGACTAGTTTTTCTGAGCCATTTTTGTAACTTTTATAAATTTTCCGACGACATTGTTTTACGACGAAAAGTGAAAATTTCACTATAAATCATTATAAAACCATTGTAGGATGACATTTTGACGTAAAAACTTGAAAAGTCATTTTGAAGGGTCAAGACGTCAAAAGAGTATTTTTCGACGACAAGTAATATTTTCAAAACCCGCAAATGGTATAAATAACATACGAAATGCATGCATAACATTACATTGCAACTCATTACAGATCATATCATTCGTAATAGGTCCCGGTTAACGCATCACATTATACCTCGGTGTACTCACTTTTGCCATTATTCCAGTTTACCAAGTGAGTTTTCATAGCCCCGCTTTACATGCTTTCGATTATTTTCAAACCCACGGGGGAGAATACATTGCACTACATTTTTGTACGATACCAAGTATGTTAAATTCATTTACATTGCTTAAGTTAACGCATTTGCCAATTTGAAAGTCCCCATTACCTGAACATGAACCGTTAATCTTTGAAGCGAGGATGAGTGGATAGATCTATCGAGGGTGACGCCTCCATCCGGGTTGGTGAATCCCAACCAGGCAAACGGATGCATTTCATTTGATAACATTACGGAGTTGTCTGGCAAACACTCTGCAGGGGCATACATTACATTATGAACAGTCTCGTTTCGGTGTCATGGGCTTAAAGCAATTGTAACATTTTTATGTGACGTAATTGTCATACCAAGAACATTTTTACGTGACATGATTGTCATGCCCGATCTATACTTGCGTAGTCGTATAAAACATTTACATAAACCTATGATTTCTCACCAACATTATTGTTGACCGCTTTAGCAATGTATTTTCAGGTATCTAAGGCATACTCATCATGGCATGGTTAAGGAACCCCTTTTTAGTCGCGCCGTCGACTTACATCATTGTACATTATGGCATTTTCTTTCAAAACCATCGTTTGGACTTGTAATATATTATATTTCCGCAAACTTTATAAACTTTTGGGACCGATGTTGTAACTCAACGCTTTTATTTAATATCCAACGATGTGTTTTTAAAACGACACTTTAGGTCGTTCAATGTAACTGTGATTGTGGTGCTATGATCAAACCCCTGTGGAATTCCATTCCGCTGCAAAACAGTAAATTGGGGTGTGTGACAGTTGGTACGAGCTACAGTTATAGAGACCTAGGTTGCATCATTGACCCTAGACTATAACTACATTATCATAGCATCTCATCATTTCATAATAAGTGTATGTTCACTATACATGCGGTTTTATACGCATTTTACGAAGTTATTACTTTCATTTCGAAATCGATTGTCACATTGATGCCTTCAAATACGCATCCCATTATACTCACATCACTTTGACATGGAGAATGTCTTGTCATTCCCTATCACAATTTTAACATCAGTTGACTCAACACCGATAACATCAGACGATGACACTGAGACCTTTTTAGGAGGACGAAGTTGCACCTACACCATCACGATCACTATTGATTCACTATAGGATCAGGACAAATTTTTATCACTCAGTTGGGACAGATCATACCATTGGGTAGAACTTATAGGCTTAGTCCTAATGAACCTATTTTCTTAACTCACCACAAGGATTCTATTATCATCATTGTCATTATTTTCATCATCATTATCATTTCGAGCACCATCCGTACTGTCACAATTCTCAAATTTCGGTCATTTCTTAAACTCCATATTCATCATTTCATAACGGTTCATTCATGATTTTTGCATTTCACATTAAACGCGTAAATTTTATATTAAATAAACGTTATCGCGTGAGTTATTATTTTGAACATTTAATCCGTTAATCCAAAAATGATCCCGACATATTTTTATACTTACATTTAGTTTATAAAAACTATATTTTGAGTTTACCTAGTGTTTGAAATTTATTTTGTATATAAATCGTTAAAGTTATATTATTACGACACTTTTCTTAAAAATTACTCGATAATTATTTTATCACTCAAATTTCGCAAGGAATGTATTTTTACAATTTTTATTATCTTATTACATTCTACTTTGATCTATTAAAAATTTACTTTCACCTAAAATTTCCTTAAATACACTAAGGTATATAAAACCTTACAAGTTATTTTTACCTACCCATCTTTCTTACACTTATTACAAATTATACACAAGTATATAAAAAAAAAAATATATATGTTTTTGTTGACAAAAATCCCTTAAAAACCGGCCATAGAGGGGATTGGCATTTATTGAATTGGTAGATTTTTCAAAGGTATAGATTTTTACAAAATCTTCACTTCACTTCATTCTTCTAATAATGGAAGTAAGCAAAAACTTTTTTTCTCTCTTGTTCTCCTTCATCACAAACCGGCAACTAAGGGGTTTGCCAAGGGATCACAAATTTTGCAAGCTCAAGAGTTTAAACAATCTAGATCACACTCTTGATAAGGTTTTGAAATAAAAACCTAGGGTGTTTAGGTTAATCCTTGGTTCTAATCACCTCATCATATCACTTGTAAGCATCTCATATTTATTTTTCATCTTACATATTCATTTCATACTCATCTCATCATTTTTGAGCAAAAACATGCAAGACTTGTGTTGTTTATACCATTTTACATGATTTTTAGAGTTATTTATATATATGGTCATCCTATAATTATCCCCTTGGTATACTTTGGTCTTGATGATGTCTAGGAACCCATGACACCCTAAGAAGGTGTATGGTAGGATTAGATTAGTTTTGGAGTTGATTTGAAGGGATTAGAATAGGTTTTGTCCGATAAAAACTATTTTCGATATGTATAAAATAGGCTCTGTCCTTGTTTCATTTTTCTGGAAAATCCGACAGTAGGCACGAAATTTTGGCCTTGATATTTAGAAAATATACTTTAAAACGAATCCGTGGCCGCTTGAACGGATTAAAACGGAGTTATAACGAAGAAGTTATGAATTTTTCAAGTTTGACGACGAAATATATATTTTCTGAAATTTCAGCAACCTATTTTAGTTTTGTACGAGTCAAAACGAGTCCTAAGCTTTACAAATTATTTCGACTTATCAAAAATATATTAGTATACTTTGATACTAAGCTAAGGACGTATAATACGTAGAAAACGGATTTGAAACGACTAAGATATACACGTTTTCATAAACTTGCCGTAACTATTATTTTTAGAAAAACTATATTATTTTTACGAGATAAGTGTTACGGTAACTAAAATCACCATATTTAACCCCTATTATCTTTATGTTCGAGACCTTTTTGACGAAAACACATGAACTGAAACTTCTAGATTTCGATACAAACTTTCCAAAACCGTCGATTTCGTTCTCTAACGATCGACGTACATCATTTTACGACTAGTTTTCAAAGCTATTTTTGTCAATTTCATGAAATTTCCGACGACATTGTTTTACGACGAAAAGTGATAATTTCACCATAAATCATTACGAAACCATTGTAGGATGACATTTTGACGTAAATACTTGTAAAGTGATTTTTGAAGGGTCAAGACGTCAAACGAGTATTTTTCGACGATAAGTATTATTTTCAAAACTCACAAATGGTATAAATATCATCCGAATTGCGTGCATAACATTACATCATGACTTATTTCATATCATATCATTCATAATAGGTCAGTTTCGAGACTCACGCTACATTTCGGTGTAACCACTTTTGTCGTCACATCTGTTCATCAAGTGAGTATTCACAGACTCCCCTTTTTAAATGCTTTAAATTGTTTTGGGGTGGAATGCATGATTTATACTTGAACTAAACTATCTATGTTTTATGAACTTATTGAACATTTTATGCTAGTGAGTAATCACATCCCCTTTTTACCGTTTTACTATATTTTTGGGGCTGAATGCATGAACTATACTTGAATTAAATTGATCCTTACAATCGTGAACTCTTTTGACTAGAACTTGTGAACTCGAATCAAATCCTTGAACTTAATTACGAAATTATGACTTATTTGAACTTATTGAATCGTACGTGTTATGACCTTGTCCTAAAGTCTCCTATGTTCGGAGCATCACTATAAAGTCTCCCTTGTTCGGAGCATCACTATAATTCTCGCCTTGTCGGTGGAGTGTTCACAATAATTCTCGCCTTGTCGGTGGAGTGTTCACAATAATTCTCGCTTTGTCGGTGGAGTGTTCTCAATAATTCTCGCCTAAATGGTGGAGTGTTCTCAATAATTCTCTCCTAGGTGGTCGAGTGACAAAGGAGTCTCCCTTGTTGGAGCAAAGGCAAAGTCTCCCATGTTTGGAGCATCCCTGAATTATTATATACGTGGTGCTATATTGTGAACTATTATGACCGCTTATACTTGACTACTTAATACGCTTTATTTTGTGCAATGGGTTGTGTACACACAAAGTTGCAAGTTTTGTATGGGCGAACTTGGAACCGAGTGGATATACAATGCCTTTGCTTTGGGAACTATTTCCGATGACCGAACCATTGAATATTTCTTACGAGCTTTCTTATTTTGCTAAACGTGTTTACTCACCAACTATTTTCATAGTTGACCCGTTTTTCTCTCATGCATTTCGGGTGATCGTTAGTAAGCTTTTTCTACCAAGTCTTGCATAATGAAGTTTTCAATTGTCACTACAAATCATTATGTAATAGAACGCAATATTTTGGGAACTAAACTTTGTAATATATTTGCCGATGACGGCTAAACTGGTATTGTAATGGAGTATTAATTCTTTTTAATTTTAACGTTGGTATGTTCTATTATCTTGTGCTTATGTTCCCTTCCGTTACACCTCGTATTTCCGCCTTCGGCGAGGGTGTGACAGATTGGTACCAGAGCCAAAGGTTATAGAGAATGCCGATTTTTTTTTCAAAAATAAAAATCACAGCTATAACCGAAATTTTTTTTTATTATTAAACATTGAACATCATTCGAGTCATCTAGTCCTATCGTTGCATCGTTAATCATAAATTATACATAGCCCGATCAACTATGTCTAATTTATGAAGAACCATGCAATGATAAGAAGGGTAAATTTAAATCATGATTAGTCGAGTCTTTTGAGTCTGGTCACCTGAAGTTGCATTGGTCGGGTGGGTATGCATAGCATGTTTTACGTTCACGTCTACATTACCGTACCTTGTTCATATCTCCTCTTTTCCATCTTTCGACTTGTTAGACATAGCATGTCTCGTTCCTGTCCATGTTTCGATCACTATAACACATTACCACCGTTCGCACCTCATCCGCTTCGTTAGAATGTCGTTTACTCAACCCGATGTTTTGGTCCACGTAGGATCATGGCTACGCAAGAAACACACGCCGAGGTAACAACAACGCAACCCAAACAACAATGACAATCCGAAAAACAACGCCGCTGGAATAGCGGATCTACTCACTCAAATTATAACACATCTCGATGCTAGACGAACCAACAACGGAGAAGGTACTTCAAACGCTGGTCAAGGATGCAGCTACAAAACTTTCATGACATGCAAGCCAATGGAATTTCATGGTACCGAGGGTGCCATTGGACTGCTAACCTGGTTCGAGAATGTTGAGTCGAAGCTTAGTATCACGAAATGTGCTGAAGAAAATAAGGTTGAGTTCTCTGCTGGTCTACTACAGGGACGAGCTTTGACCTGGTGGAACAACCAACTGCAGATTAGAGGAAGAGGGGCAGCAAATGCGTTATCTTGGGAAGCATTTAAGAAACTACTAACCGATGAGTACTGCAGAAAAGATGAAGTGCGTAAACCGGAAGAAGAATTTTGGAACCACTTGATGGTAGGAGTAGAGATCGACAAGTACACGATCCGTTTCCACGAATTAACTAGGATGGTTCCTCACATGGTTTCCACTGTGGAGAAGTTGATTGACCGATATATATGGGGATTGATACCGAAAATTAGGAGGGACGTCACCTCATCAAACCCAACCACTCTGCAAGCCGCTGTGAGTATGGCGTATCGTTTAACAAATGATGTGATCAGTGTCCGGAGAACTAACAAAAGCAAACGACAATGGACGAAAGCAACAGGAGGATCACCAGGGAAACCGAGACCGAATCAAGAAAACAAGAGGCAGCGAATAACCCGTAACTATGGGCGACCACCCAGAGCGCAGGATATACAGTCCACATCCTTTGTGCCCTCGATGTAATTATCATCACTTAGGAGACTGCCGAAGGTGCAACAAATGTGGACAGACGGGCCACTTCACGCGAAATTGCTCAAACAGAATTGGGAATCAAGGACAGAGAAAAGCATGTTACGAGTGTGGAAGTCTAGATCACCTTCGCAATACTCCCAAAGTCGAAAGGAACTCCCAATCAAGGAGGTAATCGTCCCAAACCTGGCATTGGCAATAGAAGGTCCACCGTAACCGAACATTGAAATTCCTTCCGCACGTGGTCGAGCATTCTATCTGGGTACCGAGGAAGCCCGCAACGCTTAACGGGTACATGCTTTCGAACAACTACCTTATTTCTGTACGACATGATTTTGAGTGCATAACTTCCTTCCAATCTTTACCACGTTCACGACCTTGATTAATTTGAGACCTATTGATATCGACCTTAGTTGTTATATATTTTGTTGATTGGATTTGATTGTGTAAGCAAATCAAATATCGAGCGAATCTTTCAAAAGACTTCATTCAAGGATGTTGATTCCTACCTTTCTAACAACTTGTTTCCTAGCTTGATCTAGTGACAGTTCTTGTTTGATGAGTTGCGAAAATCAAGCTAAGAGACAAGTTTACTCAAGTCGGTTTAGTTTAATCTCATGACAGTTCTTGTTTGATGAGTTGTGAGATTAGATTAGAATCGACCACCTAAAGGTCTTTTGAGAGCTACGTTCGATATTGGGTAAGGTTACACTATCAAATCTAATCACGGGCACGTACTTAGTTGAATGGGGAACCTGTACGCATGGGCATTGATATGATCATTTAGACTGTTCGTACGAGCATGAACTTTTAGAACTCTTGTCGAGGTTCGGACTATAGTATCGTTAATCGAATCACGAGGACGTGATTCCGCTGACATGGGAAGAATGTCACAATTCTCAAATTTCGGTCATTTCTTAAACTCCATATTCATCATTTCATAACGGTTCATTCATGATTTTTGCATTTCACATTAAACGCGTAAATTTTATATTAAATAAACGTTATCGCGTGAGTTATTATTTTGAACATTTAATCCGTTAATCCAAAAATGATCCCGACATATTTTTATACTTACATTTAGTTTATAAAACTATATTTTGAGTTTACCTAGTGTTTGAAATTTATTTTGTATATAAATCGTTAAAGTTATATTATTACGACACTTTTCTTAAAAATTACTCGATAATTATTTTATCACTCAAATTTCACAAGGAATGTATTTTTACAATTTTATTATCTTATTACATTCTACTTTGATCTATTAAAAATTTACTTTCACCTAAAATTTCCTTAAATACACTAAGGTATATAAAACCTTACAAGTTATTTTTACCTACCCATCTTTCTTACACTTATTACAAATTATACACAAGTATAAAAAAAAAAAAAAAATATGTTTTTGTTGACAAAAATCCCTTAAAAACCGGCCATGGAGGGGATTGGCATTTATTGAATTGGTAGATTTTTCAAAGGTATAGATTTTTACAAAATCTTCACTTCACTTCATTCTTCTAATAATGGAAGTAAGCAAAAACTTTTTTCTCTCTTGTTCTCCTTCATCACAAACCGGCCATCTAAAGGGTTTGCCAAGGGATCACAAAATTTTTCCAAGCTCAAGAGTTTAAACAATCTAGATCACACTCTTGATAAGGTTTTGAAATAAAAACCTAGGGTGTTTAGGTTAATCCTTGGTTCTAATCACCTCATCATATCACTTGTAAGCATCTCATATTTATTTTTCATCTTACATATTCATTTCATACTCATCTCATCATTTTTGAGCAAAAACATGCAAGACTTGTGTTGTTTATACCATTTTACATGATTTTTAGAGTTATTTATATATATGGTCATCCTATAATTATCCCCTTGGTATACTTTGGTCTTGATGATGTCTAGGAACCCATGACACCCTAAGAAGGTGTATGGTAGGATTAGATTAGTTTTGGAGTTGATTTGAAGGGATTAGAATAGGTTTTGTCCGATAAAAACTATTTTCGATATGTATAAAATAGGCTCTGTCCTTGTTTCATTTTTCTGGAAAATCCGACAGTAGGCACGAAATTTTGGCCTTGATATTTAGAAAATATACTTTAAAACGAATCCGTGGCCGCTTGAACGGATTAAAACGGAGTTATAACGAAGAAGTTATGAATTTTTCAAGTTTGACGACGAAATATATATTTTCTGAAATTTCAGCAACCTATTTTAGTTTTGTACGAGTCAAAAACGAGTCCTAAGCTTTACAAATTATTTCGACTTATCAAAAATATATTAGTATACTTTGATACGAAGCTAAGGACGTATAATACGTAGAAAACGGATTTGAAACGACTAAGATATACACGTTTTCATAAACTTGCCGTAACTATTATTTTTAGAAAAACTATATTATTTTTACGAGATAAGTGTTACGGTAACTAAAATCACCATATTTAACCCCTATTATCTTTATGTTCGAGACCTTTTTGACGAAAACACATGAACTGAAACTTCTAGATTTCGATACAAACTTTCCAAAACCGTCGATTTCGTTCTCTAACGATCGACGTACATCATTTTACGACTAGTTTTCAAAGCTATTTTTGTCAATTTCATGAAATTTCCGACGACATTGTTTTACGACGAAAAGTGATAATTTCACCATAAATCATTACGAAACCATTGTAGGATGACATTTTGACGTAAATACTTGTAAAGTGATTTTTGAAGGGTCAAGACGTCAAACGAGTATTTTTCGACGATAAGTATTATTTTCAAAACTCACAAATGGTATAAATATCATCCGAATTGCGTGCATAACATTACATCATGACTTATTTCATATCATATCATTCATAATAGGTCAGTTTCGAGACTCACGCTACATTTCGATGTAACCACTTTTGTCGTCACATCTGTTCATCAAGTGAGTATTCACAGACTCCCCTTTTAAATGCTTTAAATTGTTTTGGGGTGGAATGCATGATTTATACTTGAACTAAACTATCTATGTTTTATGAACTTATTGAACATTTTATGCTAGTGAGTAATCACATCCCCTTTTTACCGTTTTACTATATTTTTGGGGCTGAATGCATGAACTATACTTGAATTAAATTGATCCTTACAATCGTGAACTCTTTTGACTAGAACTTGTGAACTCGAATCAAATCCTTGAACTTAATTACGAAATTATGACTTATTTGAACTTATTGAATCGTACGTGTTATGACCTTGTCCTAAAGTCTCCTATGTTCGGAGCATCACTATAAAGTCTCCCTTGTTCGGAGCATCACTATAATTCTCGCCTTGTCGGTGGAGTGTTCACAATAATTCTCGCCTTGTCGGTGGAGTGTTCACAATAATTCTCGCCTTGTCGGTGGAGTGTTCTCAATAATTCTCGCCTAAATGGTGGAGTGTTCTCAATAATTCTCGCCTAGGTGGTCGAGTGACAAAGGAGTCTCCCTTGTTGGAGCAGTGCAAAGTCTCCCATGTTCGGAGCATCCCTGAATTATTATATACGTGGTGCTATATTGTGAACTATTATGACCGCTTATACTTGACTACTTAATACGCTTTATTTTGTGCAATGGGTTGTGTACACACAGGTTGCAAGTTTTGTATGGGCGGAACTTGGAACTGAGTGGATATACAATGCCTTTGCTTTGGGAACTATTTCCGATGACCGAACCATTGAATATTTCTTACGAGTTTTCTTATTTTGTTAAACGTGTTTACTCACCAACTATTTTCATAGTTGACCCGTTTTTCTCTCATGCATTTCAGGTGATCGTTAGTAAGCTTTTTCTACCAAGTCTTGCATAATGAAGTTTTCAATTGTCACTACAAATCATTATGTAATAGAACGCAATATTTTGGGAACTAAACTTTGTAATATATTTGCCGATGACGGCTAAACTGGTATTGTAATGGAGTATTAATTCTTTTTAATCTTAACGTTGGTATGTTCTATTATCTTGTGCTTATGTTCCCTTCCGTTACACCTCGTATTTCCGCCTTCGGCGAGGGTGTGACACGTACCATCACATCTCATACCCGATACTCACACACCCGACTTGCAGCTTGGGAAGCGTGCATGATTTGACACACCATTACCACCTACCACTAAGACTATAGACACTACACCATCTCATAGGTTTGAGGATTGTGAGAGTTCTAGGGCTATCGTTGCTAGACCGCCACGCTCCTACACTTGAAACACGATTAGACCACCAACAGAACGATAATAAGTACCTTTATAGCTAATGTAATCTTTATCATTTATTATCTCTACGATAATCACCACCTTGTTTATTTCATTCCTTACTCCAATTGCCCAATTTTCCATCATTTCATGACGATATATCACTATCTTACTAGGGGTTAGGCCAACTTTATTCTCGACCAATTAGTAGACTATTACTACTCGATAAGGTTCTCCTATGTATCCTACAAACCATCCAACAAACTTTATTCCAATTTATCCTGCTACTATTTCATGAAATTATTTCACTTGATTTTAGTTCAAACTATTTTATCACCATCTTAGAAACGTTGTTTCATAAAGTTTTAACGCAAGTTGTTTTATTACCAACATATCAATTGGTTTCAGTTATTTTATCAACTATTTAATATCCTCATGCAAAACGATTTTCATGTTACTCTGAAAAATCATTGAGCCATTATCTTACAAAACAAAACGTTGAATACCATCTAAAACTTCGAAGGAACATAATACCATTTCAAAAAAAAAAAAATCACATCATTTGTCTTTGATTATACATGGCCTGATCACCAATGTATAATTCAGGAAGAATTATGTTATGAAAGTAACAAGCATCATTTCAAATCTCCTAAAACAATTCTCATTTGAAAGCAAAGTTTTATAATCAGATATATCGTGCATAAACATTTCTTTTTGTTAACACTCTATAGATGCTTATGCCATTTATCTCTCATTCAACCGATAAGTTAGGATTTGACGAGTGACCTTTTAGGAAAGACTTCCTATACCAACTGTGAGGAGGATTCCTCGATACAAGAAAACAATGAAAGGATTTTGGAATTTCCAACAAGGGCTAGAAGTAAGTAGCGAGATCTTTCACAACTCAATAAAAATCGTAAGACATCACGAGACATTCCGAACCACTATTCTGGATTAGAATCCAAACTCTATCATCCCAAAAGTACTAGCTAGACCGAGTTACGAGATTTAATACGAAGCGAATACCCATGAAGCAACACTATAGGGATACACCAAGTCTTCTAACTGAGGCTGTAGAACATTCTGTTAAACATGGCCTCAACAATATGTGAACTTCCCTACAATGAGTGTCCCTTAAAGGAAAATTTGGTAAAATTAAGGTTATCGATATAAACTTCCCCTAAGGCATTGTGTTCTCTAGAAATTCCAAGTAACCTCACTTCCATATCAAGAGATGCCACAAGTTTGAACATGTCGGACAATCAATGACTCCCCATCTACAAGTGAAACTAGAACAGACATTCTTCGACATAGTATAAGCTGATATCTATTTTCTTGCTAGCATGATAACAATATTAGTGATGAACTATTTTTGGAAGCACACAATATCGGAACAAATCTTGAAAATCAACCACTACACCACCTCACTTAAATATTTAAGGTTTGTGACTTTACTACATGAAGCATGGAAACACTTCGATAATCAAACAATAAACAATTTAGTCATAGAGACTAAGCACCTTAGGCAAGTAAGACTCAGGTCATGACATTCGCTAGGACTAGAAACACGAGGAATCACAACTGTTACCTATAATCTATTCTTTTCAATAAGGTCCTTTCCGACATAGTTAACATTTAGAAATCTAACACGAGACACGTGGTATCAATTCCAGTTGTACCTATTATAAGCTATTCGATTCACCTTAGACGTCATTTTCGATTTCCATGAAACCTACGAGGACATGATTACCGCCTACTATCCTCAGCTCAATGGTTAGAGCTAGAGAGAGCAATTTCCACATTAGATAATATGCTCAAGCCAGTATGACCTTCTAGAAATGGTTAGGTAAATCATTCTCCCTCGACAAGTTTCTTGGCAACAATAGTTAGCTCATGAACGTATTGACTACACCAATTGAGACACTGTAAGGTTGAGGAAATCAATCACTTATTCAAGGATTAAAATCAGGAAAGTCCGATTCATTAGTCCATAACTCATTCATGAAACAAACAAAGAAGTCATACAAATCAAGAATCAGTTACAAGTATCAACATATAGCTAGATAAGCTACATCGTTATACGATGCAAAATATTGGAAGAATGTTCCATAAGTCGCAAACCATTAGAATCTCAAGTGGGCAACAAATTATGCACAAGGACCCGTCTTGGAAAGGCATGGTGCGATTTAGAAAAACACTGGACGAACCAATTCGACCCAAATATTCTCATCTATCGTACTTTATTTTCTTTCCGATTTGTTATTACTTACGAGAATTTTAATTCCTTTTACTTTAACTATCATTGTAACGACACGGTTTAAATCCTTGTAAACATTGAGAGTTATAACAACTAAACCGAACGTCACGTCATCGTTCCTTAATTATACATAGCCTAGCTAACTATGTCTAATTCTGGAGGGATCACGTTATGTTGGGAGCGGTTAATTATAAATCTTAGTGCAAGCAAAATCTTCACATATTTCAAAGTCAAAGTGTTACTTATGAGAGATTCATTCGATATTTTCTTTACCACGATGTTTTGTACGCTCTCAATCATCGATAACCGTAACGACACTTCTCCATGTCTTCTCTCCTCGATATTCATCACAAACTCAAAAATTCGATAGACTAACACGAACTGAATTCGGGACTGAATTCCTTTTGGATGGGCGAATGTGACAACCCGTACTTTCGTGTCATTCCTAAACAATTCATGCTTTACAATTTCAACATTTATCGTAAACTAGGTTTACGTGTTCCAAATTCGCGAAACCTTTAAGGTTTAGCGGCGAATTCATGATCATATCATCACGAACATTTCATATGGACTAAGTTTAGTCTACATTTCATTGACATCATTTGCATCATGATAGTTCATTCATGACATTTCATTTCACATTTAACGCGTAAATTTTTATATTAAATAAACGTTATCGCGTGAGTTATTATTTTGAGCATTTAATCCGTTACTTCTAAAAATGATCCCGATATATTTTTATACTTACATTTAGTTTATAAAAATGATATTTTGAGTTTACTCAATGTTTTAAATTTATTTTGTATATAAATCGCTAAATTGATATTCTTACGACAGTTTTCTTAAAAACTACACGATAATTATATTATCACTCAAATTATGCAAGAAATATATTTTTACAATTTTTATGACCTCAATATATTTTACTTTGGTCCTTTAAAATTTATTTTGGCTAAAACTACTTTACTTTCACAAATGTATACACAAGTTACCATTTATCTCTATACACTTACATTTTATTTACACAAGTTTTACACAATAAAAAAAATATATATATATATTTATGAAAACATACCCCCAAAAATCCGGCCAAGGGGGGGAAATTTTAGTCAAAGTTGGTGAAACTCTTACAAGTATAGATTTGTACTCAAGATATCACTTACACACACACACTTCACAATAATTCTCACACACTATCAAAAACATTTTTCTCTCCTCTTTTCTCTTCCAAGAACCGGCCAACACAAAGGGTAGAAGGGATCAAAAATTTTGCAAGCTCAAGTGTTAAAACAATCTAGATCACACTCTTAATAAGGTTTTGAAATAAAAACCTAGGGTGTTTAGGTTTAATCCTTGGTTCTAATCACCTCATCATATCACTTGTAAGCATCTCATATTTATTTTTCATCTTACATATTCATTTCATACTCATCTCATCATTTTTGAGCAAAAACATGCAAGACTTGTGTTTATTTATACCATTTTTACATTGATTTTAGAGTTTATATATATAAAGTCATCCTATAATTATTCCCTTGTTATATTTTGGTCTTGATGATGATTAGGAACCCATGACACCCTAAGAAGGTGTATGGTAGGATTAGATTAGCTTTGGAGTTGATTTGAAGGGATTGGAATAGGTTTAGTACGAGAAAAACTATTTTCGATAAGTATATAAAAGTGTTCTGTCCTTGTTTTGTTTTTCTGGAAAATCCGACAGTAGGCACGAATTTTTGGCCTAGATATTTAGAAAATATACTTTAAAACGAATCCGTGGCCGCTTGAACGGAGTAAAACGGAGTTATAACGAAGAAGTTATGAATTTTTCAAGTTTGACGACGATATATACATTTTCTGAAAATTTCAGCATACTATTTTTATTTTGTAATGAGTCAAAAACGAGCCTTAAGCTTCATAAATTATTTCTACTTATCAAAAATATATTAGTATACTTTGATACGAAGCTAAGGACATATAATACGTAGAAAACGGATTTAAAACGACCAAGATATACACGTTTTCATAAACTTGCCGTAACTATTATTTTCAGAAAAACTATATTATTTTTACGAGACAAGTGTTACGGTAACTAAAACGACCATGTTGACGGCTGTTTTTATCAATGATGTGGAACTTTTTGTAACTAGATGTCTTCTAATGAAATTAAGATCACCAAGCATATTTTTCAAAACGACCAACCGTTTGTATAGCGGAGTTTTAATAAAATTAATTACGGTTGCTCAAACTTTGCCGAAACTCACTTTTTACACAACATTTAGACAAAATCACCATCTTTAACCTTTATTATCTTTATGTTCGAGACCTCTATGACGAAAACTCCTGTACTAAAACTTCTGGATTTTGATACAAACTTTCCAAAACCGTCGAGTTCGTTTCCTAACGATCGACGTACACCATTTTACGACTAGTTTTTCGAAGCCATTTTTGTCACTTTTATAAAATTTCCGACGACATTGTTTTACGACGAAAAGTGATAATTTCACTATAAATCATTATAAAACCATTGTAGGATGACATTTTGACGTAAAAACTTGAAAAGTCATTTTTGAAGGGTCAAGACGTCAAAAGAGTATTTTTCGACGACAAGTAATATTTTCAAAACCCGCAAATGGTATAAATAACATACGAAATGCATGCATAACATTACATTGCAACTCATTACAGATCATATCATTCGTAATAGGTCCCGGTTAACGCATCACATTATACCTCGGTGTACTCACTTTTGCCATTATTCCAGTTTACCAAGTGAGTTTTCATAGCCCCGTTTACATGCTTTCGATTATTTTCAAACCCACGGGGGAGAATACATTGCACTACATTTTTGTACGATACCAAGTATGTTAAATTCATATTACATTGCTTAAGTTACCGCATTTGCCAATTTGAAAGTCCCCATTACCCTAACATGAACCGTTAATCTATGAAGCGAGGATGAGTGGATAGATCTATCGAGGGTGACGCCTCCATCCGGGTTGGTGAATCCCAACCGTGCAAACGGATGCATTTCATTTAATAACATTACGGAGTTGTCCGGCAAACACTCTCAGGGGCATACATTACATTATGAACAGTTAGTTTCTGTCATGGGCTTAAAGCAATTGTAACATTTTTATGTGACGTAATTGTCATACCAAGAATATTTTTACGTGACATAATCGTCATGCCTGATCTATACTTGCGTAGTCGTATAAAACATTTACATAAACCTATGATTTCTCACCAACATTATTGTTGACCGTTTTAGCAATGTATTTTCAGGTATCTAAGGCATACTCATCATGGCATGGTTAAGGAACCCCTTTTTAGTCGCGGCGTCGACTTACATCATTGTACATTATGGCATTTTCTTTCAAAACCATCGTTTGGACTTGTAATATATTATATTTCCGCAAACTTTATAAACTTTTGGGACCGATGTTGTAACTCTGAACGTTTTTATTTAATATCCAACGATGTGTTTTTAAAACGACACTTTAGGTCGTTCAATGTAACTGTGATTGTGGTGCTATGACAAATCAAACCCCGGAATTCCATTCACAAAAAAGTAAATTGGGGTGTGACAGAAGCCCTCTCCATATTGCTATGAAAAGGTTTCTTAGTCATCTTCCCAGATATGCATGACTCACATTTATCAAATGATTCATCATTGTTATTTTGCAAACACACCATTCACAGTAATTGCTTTAAAATAAAATACACCATTTAAAGAAATATCAATTCCATTACGTGAAATAGTATGAGTAAAACCATCATCCAACAAAACTAAAAAGGAAACAACACCTCTAATTATAGAAGGCGCGTAATGACAATTGTTCAATAACAGTACTAAGCCCGAAGGCAATACTAAACTAAACGTTCCTATGGCTTCAACAAATGCATGTGCTCCATTTCCCACGCAGATATTTCTCCCCATAGGCAAGCTTCCTTTCCACTCTAAATCCCTGCAGTGTATTACAAATGTGAATACCACAGCCCGTATCATATACCCAGGAATTATTATGATTTAGAGTAAATAATTCAATGACAAATAAATTACCAGAAGAACTGGCGCCCAAGGACCCTTCGTACTTCTTTTTATTTGCCCGCAATTCATCAAGATAGAGAGCACAGTTTCTCTTCCAATGCCCAACGCTCTTACAGAGGTGGCATGCTTGATCCTTTTTAGGATTTTCCTTCCTAGGAGTAGGGTTCTTCTTGGGTTGAGGTTGATAGGCCATCACTTGTTTGCCTTTGTCAACCTTTCCCTTACCCTTCCCCTTCTTGTTGTTCGCACACTGCGGTTTTGGCTTATTAATCCTTCCACCCTGAATAGCAAGTACCTAGGCGGTAGGAACCTTTTGAGGCAACCCTTTCTCATAGTCAATTAGCAATGCGTGTAGGTCAAGAATTGTCTTCCCCAAGCAGTGCATATTGAAATTTCTGACAAAACCATTGAAATCCTTGTTAAGGGATCGATTAATCGATTCACGACCATGTCATCATCATAAGTTTTGCCAAGTGCTTTGAGTGGTCCATGTAACCTTTCATTTCCAAAGACATGAGCACTTACGGGTTTACCCTCACCTTGCCTACAACTGTAACGCCGGTCAAGTCATAAAACTCGACGGCAGCTGGTTTCTCAAACATAGTCCGAAGTTCATTGAGCATATTATATGGGAAATAATGTTCAAACAGCTTTTGAAGAGCAGATTCCATTGTTCCCAACATAAGACAAGCCACATCATTATGACACTTATACTCAAGTTGCCAAGCATCAATTTGAGCTTGAGTAGTATCAGGACCAGTTGGTTGTTCAGGGCAAGGTTCATAAAGATATTTCAACCGTCGCAACTCTACGACAATTCTCAAAGAGCGGTGCCAATCATTTAAATTCTTAGAGCCAGTCAACTTTTCTCGATCAAAAAAGCTTTTGAACGCAGAACTTAGTGCGGTGTTAGTGTTATCGTTATTTTGAGCCATTTCTACAGAAAAAAGTTCAAGTATTAGTATTTTCGATAATACAACGTTTCAAGAAAATAAAATATACCCAACGGTAATATAAACATATAACCATATAATTTTCTTGAAAACTAGGATCCAAATTATCATAGGTTCATTACATCAGTTGATCTGCTAGCAACGAACGCATATAATAAGGTAATCTGTCGAACATTAGTTGGCAAACAATTTCCAACTCCTAGATCATTATGGGATTTATATTTTCCAACGCTATCGCAAATATAAACATGTTTCATCCCATCTTATGCCATTGAGTCCAGGTCTCACTTCCTACTCAACTTAAGTGTCTAACTTAAAGAACTGCAAATATGTCCATGTAAGGTCGGACTTTACATAGAGATTTACCTCTCCATCACAATCTAGCCAAGTACTGTCATGACGTAAATTGCAACTTCAAGTGTTCATTTTAATTAGATGGCATATTCTTAATTTAAAAGGGTACTAGTTTTGATTTTATGTGGTCAAATCAAATATGTACAAAGATGTCATGAATTCATTTTTTAGCATAAATTTAATAAAAAACTTTTTATTACCAATTCATAAAGATCAAATTATCAAAGTTTTGATTGAGGTATTTGGTTCACCAATCAAGGAATTTAGTATTAATTATCGTCCATTATACCGTACTTTTGCATAAGTGTAAACACTTAGTGTTTCGGGTAATTACCACCGAAGTGGCGCATGGAATTAAAACTAATTCGCCCTTAAGATGAGTTTGCACATTTTATGGCTTACTAGGTAGCTCCATTCGAACTTACAGAGGACCGTGGTAAGCAAAGCATAACCTTAGACATCCTTTCAGTGTGACTGTGCGCACTTCTTTATTAACCTCTTTATAGTCCATTCTAATGGGTGAGCCGTTCAGTCATTTGTACCAAAGTCACCAATCAATTAAACTATTGAAAACTTAACTCTTCCAAAACAAATCAAATTTTGCCATTGTTTAGTCCGTATTATTTTTCTATTCAAAATTACCCTTTGCTTAAACTGTCGCACATAATAAACAAACAATTAATACCAATAAAAAATAAAGTACTAAAAAACAATGCGCACATAATAAACAATTTATACGTGTAAAAAAGTAGCCACATGCAACTTATTCGATAAAACCCTATTAATAATCAATTTCTAGGTTAAATTAATGTATATATTAATTAGGGCTTTCACTCTCTCAATTGAGAGTGAGCCACATACATCGACGAATCGATTGCGTAAACCCATAATTAATGATATACCAAATTACACATAATTGATTCATTAATATACATAATTGGAGTCTTCCCCAATTCAAGATTTATCGTAATTAAATATGTCTCAACAATTAAACAATTATCAAAGCAACTTATCCATGACTAACACGCATGTATAATCATGGATATCATAACAATTATACACATAAGTCACAAGATCGCATATAAAAATTCCATGACACATAACAAATTATTCATGAATTAATCACGTAATCAGTATTAATTCTAGGTTTTAATAAGGTTAGCAAACAATTTTCAAAACCCTAAAAAAATTATACATGTGTCGACATAAAAAAAATAGGGGAACGCCCCTAATTCATAAAAAAATCGACCAAACAATAAATTAATCATAAACCCTAGATTAACATATCAAACAACATACAAGTATTTGTTTTATTACGCGTTTATGTAATTAATTACTCATTAAAACCAATGACTCGTGATGCCACTGTTGGAATTATATATCAAGACATTCAAATAAATAATCACAAAACATCAAAGTAATTATGCGGAAGTGTATAAGATTTATTAATGAACAATTAATTAACATAAAAGAATATGCGTACCTTTTCTTGATTCTAGCCGAACAAGAATCAAATCCACAAACTAGCAACGGATGAACCCTAATTTGATTTAGTTAGGATTATGTGTATTACCCCTTACCTTTTTGTAATTCAATCCAAGATAATAACAAAAGTATGTTATTACTATGTTCTTGTACACACGTACTAAACCGAATTAAAGTAATGCTAGTTTTTATCAAACAAATAATTTGGTTTGTGGAAAAGACTTGGATCGACACCTAGGGTGGTGGCCGATCGGTTTGTAGCTAAAAAACACACACAAAAACTGTTTTAGGGTTTAGCTAATGAGCACAAGAGATGGAAAAATAAAACCCCTAGCCTTGTTTATATACCCAAGCAAACTTGGTGAACAAGTTGGTTTTGTTTTCTTGTTTCCTTGGCCGATCGGTTTGGAGTCCCTAAAGGGATTCCGGAACCTTTCCAACTTTTGCAATTTAGTCCTTTTCCAAATACCTTTAACGTCTGTTAGTCCATTACATTAATTACTTAACGTTCGTTAGTTATTTCGTTTAATAAATAAATAAATATAACATTTATATTTAATTATTAACTTTAAATTCTCATACGTAAAATGTGCAATCCGATAGTCTCGAGTTCGATCCTAACTCACGTTTACTAATTTATATACATAAAACCAACAGATTCATGAAGTTGATTGAGAAGATAAGGATGTCGTAGAACTCGAATCAAGTGAGCTAGCGACTCAATGGATCTTCAAAGGGTTTTAAAAACAAGCAAAGAAACTAAGGGCCCGTTTGGTTTGTTGCTAGGAATGACAATGGGTATCGGATTTGGAATGAGATGGAATGATAATGGGTATGAAAAAGTCTATGATTACGATTGTTTATGTTTGGTTGATAAAATATGGTATGAAAAAGTGTATAGATATTTGAATTTTGTAGTGGTAAAAAGATGGCCCCACGGGAATGGATTTCATAGACACCAAATTGGTGTGTAATAAATCTATGACTATGATATACCCATTTCATTACCGGGCCCACAAAACAAAACAAAACAAACACCTACTATGACTTTGAAAGTCATAGGTTCATTCCCATTATGGGGAACCAAACGGACCCTAAGATTACAAAGGATACCTAGTAGTTCTTTTTTATTCATTTTAAATGATCATTGAATTGTCACGTTTAGTTGTTCTAAAACAAAATCAATACTTGTGATATGAAGAAAAAAAATGTTTTGGGCCCCACAATAAATCATAGGCAACCGCAAGAGTAATAAGGCGACAAGATCCGATGCATAATCAAGGCCAAATACATGATATACACCTTCATTTCCCCTTAAGTGGAGATAAAAAATTTCTTTCATTGTTAAGTGTGACTTGGAAACACAAATGGATTTCAACCCGAGCTCACACTTGGGAGTACAATCTAAAACGAATTGGCAAAAGAAGGACCGAAGGAGTAGCCCACCAAACTTATATTTATATGTCAACTTTAGGATTTTCTTTTACTAAGAGCATGGGGTATGGAGTTCGCCACTTTGTTTCGTTTCCAACGTGTACATTCGCCACTTCATTTCTTGGCTCGCCACGACACCATTGTGGTTCGCCACTTTGGGTTTCGCCATTCCAACGACGAAGAAAAAGACAAAAGGTTTGCAGTGTTTGTATTTGTTTATTTTGTGTTTGTGATGTGTTTGTGAGGGTGGGTGGGGCCCAAATGAAGAGAAGTGGGTAAGTTGTGATTGAGGGGTATTTTTTAGTTAGTGTGTTGGAGTGATGTGAAAGTGATGTGGCACACGTTGGGCCCAAATGAAGAGAAGTGGTGAAACCACGACACCCCATGCTCTAATATGGGATTTGGTTTGGACTTTGGACACCCAAATCAATAGACCGTTGTTTTTAACTAAACATTAATAGACCGAAGCACACGTAAATGGTTGTGTTGTAGAGTACATTTTCTTCTACTTTTTAACTAAACATTTAACTATCCAAACTACAACATTCTTTAACAAGTCAAACCTAGTAAAATCCTAAATGAAGATAAACTTAAGTGTAAGTTCCTAACCACATCAAATTTTATAGCAAGTAGCACAAAATTTTGAATCTAATAATACCTGAACGTACAGAAGATGTATTAAAACATGTATTAAAAGTGTATAAAATGTGAATAAAAACTTGCTAAAATGGTGTATAAAACAATGTATAAAAACATGTATAAAATGTGAATAAAAATGTGTATAAAATCATGTTTAAAAGCGTGTATAAAACTGCAAATGAAAAAGTGTATAAAAACGTGTATAAAGATGTGTATAAAAGCGCGTATAAAAGCGTGTATAAAATGTGTATAAAACCGCGTATAAAAGCGTGTCTAAAAACGCGTACAAAATCGCGTATAAAAACATGTATTAGAAGGTGTATAAAATGTGAATAAAAACTTGTAAAAAGGTGTATAAAATCGCATATAAAACCGTGTATCAAACATGAATAAAAACGTGTATAAAACCGTGTATAAAAATGTGTACAAAACCGCAAAAAAAAGTGCATAAAAGCGTGTATAAAGATATGTATAAAAACGTGTATAAAAACGTTTTATACACGTGCATAAAAACCTGTATAAAAAACTGCGTAGAAAATAATTTTTTTAAGAAAACAAATTTTGAGTTAATTATTAATGGCCGTTAGTATAAAGGACTAGTGTTGCAAATGATCGCTGGCTAAATGGACGAACGTTGCCATATGACGTCGTTAGGGACTAACATTGCAAAGGAACAGACAACTCAATAGGGACAACCACATGGACAATTTTTGTACTTATTAAGAGTTAAGGACGAAACATGCAACTTTAGCCTAACCATAAGGACGACAATTTATGTAATTAACTCTTAAAAAAGATATGTGAGATAATTTGAAAAAACAAACGGTAAACTTTAAAAGGAAACTAAACGATTATAAAGTTTCCTTTTTTTATACTAGCAAGAGACTACAGGAACCGCCTTCCCTATAAATACATGAAAACAAACCCATCGACGATAAAAAGAATATTACAATCGTTCGTTTGTTTTTAGTTTTTTATATCTTTGAGTTGAGAGTAAAAAATAATATACAAGTTGTTCTAAGAGTCGGAATCGAAAATTTTGCGAGAGATAAGTGTATCGATACAAAAGTGGTGGTCAATGCGGTTAAAGAGTATCTGGAATCAAAAAAAAAAATTCGACAAGTCAACTTGAAAAGAATACAACTACAAGAAAACCAAAACCGGGGTATGGGCCAACCCAGGAAGAGTCGTTAGGGTTTTACAAGACAAAAAAGATAGCCAAGATAAAGAAGAAGATGAATATGATCTTGATATGAAGAATTTTAAGATCATTCGTATGATAGATTTGATTGAAGAAGATTACCCAGGTGGCAGCTAACTTGGAGCTTAAAAGTGATGAACTGACTGAGAGGGTTATTTAATTTTTTTTTATTCTTGTTGGTCTTTCTAGATATTATTGTTTAATGATGATATGTTTTATTGTACCAACTATATTTTGCTAGTTCACGTTTTTTGTCTCAAATTAAGTGCAATGTCTTGTGTGTTGATTTGACTAACGATCATATTATATTGATGCTTGTTATTTGGTAGTAATTAGTTGCTTGCTCAACTTGGTACTGTACACCATTTGTCAAATTATCTTGTATTTGTTTGTGCTGTCAAAAGTAACAATGCAGGTCATGGTCCACCGTTCACGCTTTCAAAAGACAACATTGAATTATAGTTTGCCACAAACCATTTAGGTATGTAGACAAGTTCGATGGGTCGGGTTGGATTTAGTTACGGGTCAGATTGGGTTATTTTGACGTCGGTCAAAATGGGATTGGGTTGGTTGAGCACAAACATTTTTTGTTCAACTTTTTTCTTATTCATAAATTATTTGTGTTTCAGATATGAACCTAACTCGAATAGCGCATTCGTAAGTAATATATTTGAAAGCATACCGTGATAGAAACAGATATAAAGGTGTCGTCTTTTGCAAGGCATTTTCTTTAGACGGATTGTTTACTTGAGACCATGAAGAAGACTTCAAATGAGCAAGAAAAACAAGAAACTATAGTTAACGTGTCATCTGAGGCTCATCGAATTACATTCAACAAAGGAATAAACTTTGACAAAATAAATGATGCATCAAGGTACACATCTGAAGTTCATTGCACATATTCACATCATCAGAACATGGGTGAATGCATCGTTTAGTGCATATCCTTAACTTGCTTATTCTGTTCTACGGCTCAATTACGTACAGCTCCATATAGACATTCAAAGCTAGCCAACATACTACACGCCAACGAGTTAATAAGGCAGTTAAAGGTACTTTTTATTTGAATATGTTATATTTATCAGCATATTGCTATTTAGCCTTTTTAGCTAAATTCTTACTTACATAATATTTAAAAACCAGGAAGAGAAGGGGAACTTAAGAAACTCACTGCATCCTGGTGCCATTGCAACCATTCTTTTACGCCATCACAACTTTCTCGAAGGTAAAATTCATATCTTTTTGATAACTTAATCTCTAATTTTAAAACATTTTATTCAAACATATTGTACTTTTGATCTTGAAATGTTCTCTGTTTAGGCATAATTGTTTTGGTCGGAAAATACTTCCTGAAAAATATCCTGTAGGTTAGTGTTAAGCCAATGAATTTATATTTCTCAATTGAGTAACTTTTTCTTGAAAATGACCCACTTACGAGTTACGAGCCCTTTGTAAATTTGATAATCAGGGGGAGGCAACTACAGCTATGTGGCATTTCACCCACAAGTGAAATGGGTTAGTGGTGAGTATTTTGCAGACTGTAACAAACTGAAGACCAGCTCTTTTGCTAGAGATTCTGAATTGGCGAAAAACTGTGTGATTTTTGCCTAGGCATGGTGGCTCCTTGAGTAGAGTGAATATCGGGAGATAATCAAATTTGTTTATGTGCTTTTATGTATGACGGTTAACTCTTTTGTTCTTTATTTGTATATTGAGAAAGAGTATTAAGGTATAGTATAATATGTGTGAAGATGATTCATGATGACTCAGATTATTTATTTCGACTTTAGTTCTCATTGTTCAATTTTTATGTAATAAAAAATGGAAGACTATTTTGGATGGTGTTAACCTTAATTAGGTTAAAACTTTTGTTATGTATATGAAACTTTTTAATGCTTTTACTATACCTGCTACGGCTTTGACTCATTAATACCTTATATGTTGTGTTTTATATAGTGTTCAGTTACAATTGTTCTTAGGACCTGCAACTGTTTCATAAAAGTGTATTACTATAAGTTTCCAAGAGACTTATTTTCATAATTTTAACCATACTAGGATCATGATCATTATTAAAATACAAGTTAAGAATCATCTTTGAAATATTAATGAGACAATTTTTATGACTGAATTCATTTAAGCCAAGGTAATTTGTTTGTAATTTAATCAATTATAATACATAATGAAAATATTTAGAAAAAACCCCGTGCGTGCACGGATATTATAACTAGTGAACACTTACGATTAAAACTAGTTGGTTAATATGTTATTTGATGCATACTAACAGGAACAGTGAACAAGGTCACCATCCTTTATACTAAGCCTATATACTAGACATACAAAAGTAATGAATACAGCTGAAATGCATCACCCACTATATATACATTCTCATCAAGAGACCACTACATTTCCTACACCCTTAAAGAATCTAAATGCAAAGCCAATGCAACAAACACTTAGACACTTTAAAGTGCAGGCCTCATGGCAACTTAGGATCAAACACTAGAGCTAAACTTCCTTCATGAAGGCATACTAATTATCTCTGCAACAACCACCCCCAAGAAATACATTAGTATGGCATCCATGAGAGGCATCACCCATAGAGTTGACCTGTAACTTATGTCAAATGGACTACATTTCCTTCATGAAGGCAACTTCATAATCTCAATGCAGCCCTCCTCACAAAGAGATTATGAAATTGGCATTCGTGAGAGGCATCATCCACATGACATAATCCCTACCATCTCTATAACTCCCAACATCCTTCTATACCCATCTGCTATCTACCATTTACATCCCATTCTCCATGTTATCAATGAATTCCATATTGACCCATTTCATGTTCCATTCCTTTGCCACATTAAGAACTGCATTCTTTTTACTCTAAGGCTTTTGAGCTTCATCCTGACATATTCGTTAATTGCCTTCATCAACATAGTCTCACTTCTGATATGATTGGCATGAACACAGTTTACCAAACACTCAATTATGTCTTTCCAGCAACCCATATTCCCTTTAACAGTCATCTGTTTCAACATAGCTTGCCAAACACCCTTTATCATATTGAATTGGAAAAAGAGGTGATCATGAGAGTCTTTTCATGCCTTACAAAAAGGACATTTGTAATCACCATCAGGATTCCAAAAAGGACATTAGGACATTTGTAGCACATTGATCTGATAATACAAATAACATAATCTTCCCCTCCAACTCTTGCCCATGTAAGACCAACACAAGCACCAACAAAACACTCTACAATTAAATCTGTCGAAAAAACTTGCAATTGATCTGTGCAATATTCCTTTCAAAACACCGTCTTATGAACAATCTTGCTTACGTGTGGATCCGATTAGTAACCTGCTTCACATCACTCAACGGGTTATCCAATTTCACAAAACTTTTGTACTATGGAGGATAAATCAATGTGGTTAACGGGCACCCCGGGGATCCCCTTGGTCCACCCCTCATACCATGACATACTTCTGAGTGCTGGTTGATCCGTATATCTAGCAGACATTTCCCCATAACGAGTTGCTCGTAAACAGATAGATCTTGACATTGTGTCACTTGTCGAGTAAGCATGTCTATTCCAATCTCATTGGAGGGGGAATTATGGGTTCCTGGCCAAACAATCTTGTTTCTTATCTTTGCTAAGTCTTCGTATGTTTAAGCTTGTGTGTAGGAGGACTGGATGGTTCTATTCCACCCTTCTACTTCTATCCGGGGTGGGAGGTGACACAAAATTTGCGTCAAAACACAGTTGAAGTGTGTTGAGATATGATGTCTCTCCTGCGGAATGGGTTCACCAGGATGGTCTCTCTCCGAAGGGCTTGGTTGCCCCTTGGAACTGAGGCAACATACCAATCCCAGAGGATGGAAAAATTGATGGATGACCACCAGGATCTCACTCAGGCTCATGACTCTGCAATTTGGGATAGGGAAGAGTATCGAAGGCCTTATTCAAGTCGTATGTCAAGTCAGGTGCGAGTGTCATAAAAATGATATAAAAGCTGAACAAATGTGTAATCTAAGCATAACATGGTTTGAAAAACAAAAGAATATTTGTAAATTTACAAAACTGTAAAGCAAAAGCTCAAGAGATACCAGCAAACTCTTCTTTGAACCTAAGATAAATGAGACTTAATTAGCCTGGTTATCCTTGTCTTAAACCAAGATCATGCATAAATCTTCTTAAAGATTCATGTGACTGTACGATCGAATACAGATATAAATTAAGGCAGAGCTTATGTGTATAGTCTAACGCCTTCACAGAGTATAAGAAGGAATTTCAATTCATTGGTGCTATTTGTACTAGGACAACAATTAGAAAGAAAAAAGACAATCATTATAGACCCCTCTGATATGTGACACCAGAATTTTGCATTCGTGTTAGAGACACAGAACCAGTACAGATTACAGAATATACTCATTCTATTCCCTCTCAGATTGGTCTTTTTACTCATACATATAACTTTGCAGGAAAAACAAAAGATTTTGTACTCAACGTCTCAATCAGATATGAGGGAACATCAGAAATTTAGATTCTTTCCAGGAAGATGAACTTTTTTCATATAAATTACAAGTAAAAGCACAGACAAACATTGGTCCTTTTAGCAGTTTCATAACAAGCAGAGATCTTTACAGGGCAAGATTAGCAAAGGAGTGTTGTGTTGCTGATATTTGTACAAGATGGAAATTGGATTTGGCCAGAAGAATGGAATAGTAAATTCCCTATTCTGAGTCAGATACGAATACCTGTGTTAAGTGAAGAAAAGCATGATATGACTGTGTGGATGACTAATAATGGGATGACTAAAGCATTCAGTGTTGGAAGTGTATGGAAAGATGTAAGCTGCACATACCAAAAAGTTACATGAAGTTCTATAAAATTGAAATGTTCCAAACAAACTTTAACAATTCAGCTTTAGAAAGGCAAGAAAAACACAAATCAGCAAAGGAGAAACATTAAAATTTAAGCGGCAGATAGACTTCAACAATTCAGCAAGCAACTTTATTTTGCAGATACTCTTGAGCTAATGTACCAAAGTTACGGTCCAAGACTCATCATTTGTCTCCTCTTCCATTAAAAGGCAGCCAGTTCTGCATATACATTCTCTGACATCGGGGACATCGGGGAAGATTGGAGGACTGATAATAAATGTTCACAAGATGTATTAGATATAAGAAAAAGCAACAATTAATAGCAAGCTATAATAAGTCCAAGAAAATAATTATAATAAACCTCAATATGGCTTGGCAAATAGAAGATGCAGACGGGACATGAATAATGTGACTGTTGCCCTTATTATCAACAGCCGCAACCAATGCCTCGAGCTTTTCCATAGTCATTTTTTGGTGTTCACCAATGGCGACAACATCAAGAGCTACATTCCCCGATTTAAATGAGTTTACTATCATTTCAAAGCTATCCGTTATTCTTATAGTACTGTAAGCAAAGTAACACACACAACAAACATGTTAAGATCAAACATACTAAAAAAGTTGTGCAACGTTTAAACATTAAACATACTATACATACCCTCCAACAAACAGAATCACCCGCCTTCGTAATTTTATGTTGTCACGATATTGCAATCCATTGTAAGCCATACGAAGCGCGTTTTCCACATTCATCAGACCAGCTTCTGATTCTGCTGAGCAACGTATAGTAGAATAAACTTGATCAGTTGAATATATATGATTTCTTTCAATTTTTCTTTAAGATAAACCCTCTCTCAACCCTTTTTCTTTTAGGGTTAAAAGAGGGAAGGTTAAAAAGATGGTTTGGCATATTTATATATAATAATGGAAGCTAACTACCGTGAACGCGTGACCAGATTGCCTCTCTAAGATCATTAGTAGGGAAAAGCAAGAATCGATTTACCCCAGCCGTTGTAACTATGCCCACAGTATTCTCTGGATTAGACTGCAACAATCAGAAGCATGAATTAACATTCATATAAAACAACGAATATGATATAACACAACAAAAACCTATACTTGCAAGAAAGAAATACTATTATTACATGGATTTTAGCGTGAAAATAGTGTTCAACAGCGGTAGCTTGATCCCTCATCTTGGAGGGTGATGCTTTATGTCGTGGCCAGAAAGAATTGTCGACACATATCATTGTACACTTCATATGAAACAGAAACGCATAAATTTGTTAGTCTTTGTACCAAAAAGAAACAAGATACATAATGAACCGATCATATATACCTCAGCCGCCATGGTTTAGTTGATGAATTTTTTTTTCTTTCAATGTTTGAGAGAGAATGAGGGATGTGAGATATTATATATGTGAGAAACGATGAATGAAGGTGTGGTGATTTGTTTATATAGATAGCAAATTGCCCTAATAATTGCAGTGGCTGGATCTTAAAAGAATAAATAGCCCAATCTTTATTAAACGTCCATTTGTAACGTAGTCACCTAATTAGTTAATTAATGACTTGCCTAGAACTGGGGTTTGGGTGTTCACGGGGCGGATGTGTCGGCAGAAGTTCTAACGGTAAAGGTCTATGGTGACATACCTATCCTGACACATACATAATATGTCTATAAATGTTTAGATCTTTGTTTACACAAACATACTTTTACAAACACAATATTCCATTACAGAGCATACCACTAGCAGAAATCAGAAATCAGAACTTCCGGTACCAAAATATCATACATAAATCATATTACAACGCATTTCAAAGTTAGGCCTAACACAATATCATACATAAATCATTATCCAACATTACATGTACTTGCTACCAAATTTGTCCTGTAGCACTAGTAAAATGAGATGGTCAATTTGTCTTCTATAACTCGAATACTCTGCATCATTTCCTGTAGTCGAATACTCTGCATCATTTCAAGATCATTGTCCATATCTGCCTTGTCAAGGATCAACCATTAAAATTCAATAATCATATAACATTGTTTTGGCAAACCATGTGTATAACATGTGTTTGAAAGAAGTGCTGGAGGAAGGTTGATATTCTCAGCTGGAGTTCTACGTAAATCATATCTTCCCCTTCAAGAAAACAAAACGTTAAAAAATATTAGTCAAATTCACTAGAAATATACGAGAAATAGAAACATTGGTTTATATATACCAGGAAGGATTGGCAGCTTGCATTCAATGAAGTTGTGATCCCAGCCTTGGCAATGCTAACGGTCTTCATGTATGGCAGTCCTATCTTAGTCGTCCATCTTATCGAACTCATCAATTGCACATATTCCCATATCTGCTAGCACCTAATGAAAGACAAACCAAAAACCTTAAAAACTGAAAGACTAACAATATCTGGCCATGTATACACTAATAGATAAAGAGTTGTCTGCTAGCAAAAAAGAATGACTCACCAATGCTCCCCTTCAAGGACCACCTCGTTTGTCACAGGATCCTTCTGAACAGCGGCCGTAAGACCAACTCCACTGCTTCCTTTCCCAGTGTACATACACCCCTTGGTGCAACATTAATGATGTGCTTAAGAAGCTGACTTTTCGCAACTCCAGGATCACCCATCAAACATATGTGTAGATCCCCTCTAATCTGAAATAGCACAAGCAGTAGTATACCACATTAAAATGACATACATATAAATAACAGTATTGCTCATGTATGAGAAACTAATAAATCCAACTTTTAGTTAATACGAGTCTAAACATGACTTTCTGTGACACATTACCTTCATTCCATCTTTCAGTTTCCTATGAGGAGCACCCACTAATAAAAGTAGAAGAGCTTTCTTAATACCTTCATGTCCAAAGATCTCAGGGGCCAATGAGCGAGCCAACTTACTGTATATATCAGCATCCTCAGCTAGGCGTTCAATTTGTTCTTCCTCATCTCCTTTGAGTTCATACCTGCAGAAAAGTGGACAGTCATTGTACGGGGAATATGACCTTTGGGAACATGTTCAGCTAGCTCTTGAATTTTCGCCTGAGAATTTTCAAGGTAACATAACCTTGACAACCCACACTCCAAAGGCCCTCCAATGTTCCCCTCCACCACCTTTGTCTATTTTATCTTTAGTGAGAAACAAAATGGATTGGATTGACCCGCAAACAGTTGTCCAGTTTTCAAAATACTAAATTATCGATGTATAGGTAATGAGAAAAACAGCAATATTGCATCAATAATCTTTAAAAATGAATTTCTTTGAACAATATTCAGCCCATTTGACACGTTCGACCCACTTGACCCGTTCCCTTCTATCGCTAAACCAAAGTTGAGCCATTATTTAGTTAACGGGTCAAAATTACATAACTTTAACGCCTAACTGTTAAATGAGTTATTCATATTTAGTGAGAAACAAAATGGATTGGATTGACCCGCAAACAGTTGTCCAGTTTTCAAAATACTAAATTATTGATGTATAGGTAATGAGAAAAACAGCAATATTGCATCAATAATCTTTAAAAATGAATTTCTTTGAACAATATTCAGCCCATTTGACACGTTCGACCCACTTGACCCGTTCCCTTCTATCGCTAAACCAAAGTTGAGCCATTATTTAGTTAACGGGTCAAAATTACATAACTTTAACGCCTAACTGTTAAATGAGTTATTCATATTAAGTTGTTAAACTTATAGATGTCAAATGAATTAAGTTTGTAAGGTCTAGAAGATACACAATAACACAATCAAGTGTCCACAATTCTAAAACTATTAAAAAACAAGCGAGAAAATACCTTGATGAGAAGGTTGTCCAACAATTGCATGATGGCCCATTCTCTAGAAGTAAGTATCCAGAGAAGTAACTGCATAAATACATACTTCAAACTGAGCACGGGACTCTGCCTCCAGTCTGCAGTAGAACTTGCGTTCATCAGCTGTGAAACCCACTTTTTTCAGGGTAATAGTTTTAGGCGGCAACACGATAATCGGTTCTCCATCAATTAGTGTACCTAAACCAAACATATAAATTTTTCCAGGATATATCCAGAAAAGTAAATCTGAGCGGAAGAAATCATAATTGTTGAAGCTACAGTCTCTGAACAATGAACAAGATTTTAGCAAACACAGTAACAGAGTATAGATGAAATTTTCATCCACCGGATTTTCCTGAGTTAATAAAAGGTACTTAATGTGTCGATGGCATGCATTTGTCATAAATGGGCGGGTGGATGATCTAAAGGTCATTGTGTGAAATTAAGCAACAAAGATGAGATAATCATCTATAATACTAAGATATGGTACAGGAGAGAGATTTGTATTTATTAATTTGATAACATTGGCCTATTGAAAATGCAAGTCTACTCGTACGTACGTCATACGCAAGTGTTAGAAATGGATTGATCCCTAATAAATATAATTATACAATCATAAACAATAGTTAACCCAAACGCTAGAAATGGAAGACAATTCCACTCTACTGTTGCAGGTGGCCTCAAACTGATTGTTTTACAACCCATAAACTAATAACTATAAGCACAAGTAGGTTACACAAATATTAGTATGAGATTGATACATAAATAGCCATTGTCATTCATAATCTGTAGATTATCAAAACACTGGAAAATAAAATCACAAGAATCTGTAGTATCAAACTGATTATTTATCCACTAAAAAACTGATAATTTTATGCCTAAATAGGCTATTCCGAACATTATAAACTAAACGTCTCCTAAATAAGATACTCATGATCAGTAGCTAATAAAAACACTAGAAGCTGAACTCGCAGTATTCAGATAATATTCAAAATGCACAACACCCACTGATACATCTTGCATATAAACTAATGTAATCTGACTAAAAGCTAATAATAAAAGTAAGAGAGAATCATCTCAAATTTGTACCTTTGGTGCGTTGGAGCATTATGGTCTGCAAGACAGCCTGTAACTTCTTGTAGCCATTTACATGGTTCTTTTGTATAGGGGCCTTGGTTGTGGAGCAAAATGATGTATACACATCATAAGGATCTATTGAATTTTTAGTTCTTTGGTTTGATTTATTGAGCTTGTTCACAGCTTCATCATCATCCTGCACATTCGAAATATATCTACATGCATCATGTTCATATCTATTATAATCATTTTGCTTACAGAAGTATGCAAAAAAACAAAGTACACAATTTCTAAAATTACATATACAGTAACTTTGAGTTGCATCGCCTATAAATAAAACACATTTTTATACAAGTTAACACATTTTATATGAGCTGCATCACCTATATATAATCATATTGCGCAGCCAAAAGACTTTACTAGTATCTAAACAAACAAGTCTCACATGTTTCATATTTAATATTAAAGGCGATTTTAGGGGTTTTATTATGTTTACCATTTCTCGTTTACATCTATTTCTACTAGATACTACATAATCTACATATACGGCACTTAAATATGAGTACACAATAATCCTATTTAATACTAGTATATTAATAAAGATTTTGAACAAACGGTATGGGCAGAGCATATAAAGTAAGCCTATGCAACGCCAACAAATCACTTGTCGTAACATTCAAATCAAGTATGTGCCGAGCCGAATCATCTCTTTTAACTCCCTAATCCTACTAGAACCTTCCACTAATATAGCCATTCCTGCAATGGTGTTTCATCTAATATAGTTTCAATTTCAATGAGGTGTCTCTAACATTTGTCAAACAAAGAGATTCAAATTCATTCTTTCACAAGACTTGAGTTAGGCAAATCATCAAACACCTTACATGCATCAGATTCAGCTACAATTATCAAACACCATAAAAGCAAGACTTGATGTATATCACAAACTAATTTGAGTTAGGCATATCATCAAACACTTTATATGCAACTAACAACAACAATTTTAGAGTTCAAATTCAACGAATCACAACTGGAATACCTGTAACTACGAACCTCTAATGAAATAATTAACTAAATTCAACGAATCAGTTCAAATTCACAAATTAAACACCACAATTTCGGTTCTACAACAACGAACCACAACCTCTATAGATTTAATTAACTAACAACGGATACCTGAGCAGGTTTGTTAAGCGCATGTGAGAGCGGTTTGTTAATTATATGAGGGTGTTTGGTGATTTTGAGCAAGCGTTTTGTTAACTGGGGGTGTTTTTTTTAAACAGGATGTGTATTTTAGTTATGTGAATAAAGGTTTTTTTTATAATCCTAACTAACTATTAAGGGTATAAAAGAAATTTCACAATCAACTATAATCCTAAGTAACCTATATAATAATAAAACCCAGCTTCTTAACATAATAAAACCCAATTTCTACACACACGAACACAAATAAAAAACCTTCAATCCTAACGAACCTTTCATAATCAACTATAATCCTTTTTTCACTGAATTGTAATCTTCAATATATTCCCCAATATTCAATCAAATAAAGGGTTGTACTTCTATTGATATATTCAATTGTTATTATCGTGGATGCTAAGCTTAATTTCTAATTTGTCCAAAATGTTATCGATTAATAATAGTGATAATCAAGGTATGAATTTTTTTTTGCTTTAAAATAGATTTCGGTTCGACATCAGATTAAGATTTTTTTGTCGTAATTTAGCGTATTTGATAATAAATCTGTGTTATTAGTGTAATTTGATATGTAAATTAGTGTTTTAGTGCAATTTGCTGCAATTATGGATTTGTGGTAGAATTTAGTGCACACATTAGTATTATACTATTATTACAGCATCTAATACATAATTATTGCTATTAGTGTAAACTGATATATAAATTTATGTTATTAGTATAATTTGATGAAAGTTTGTATTTGCAGTAGAATCTGATGCACAAATTAGTATATTTGTATGACAAAATTTCGTTATTAGTGTTTTTTAAGAAAATTTTATTTGTAGTAACATTTGATGCACAAATTAGTATTATATATTATACAGTTGTAGCTCCAATTAGAAAAGGTATCGGAATGCAAAGTTCAAAAATGCGTAACCATTTTATGCTAAAATGTAGTCGATTATCCGATGTTAGCATTCTTTGTTTAGTCTGAGATGCAAATGCAAGATTACCAGGAAGTATTGGAACGCATGCAGATTTATGTACTTTGATTAGGGACTCACAGTACATAGTCGAGGATGTCTCTAATGCACATTTGAATGATGTTTTTTTGTGGAGCTTTGGACCGTTTGCATTGTGAAGGCAGTCCTTGCTTGCAATTTGACTGGGATAGGAAGTTATGGGTTTATTTGCATCATGAAATAGATGAAGTTGATTTTGAGGATGATCAGGCGTTATCTACAAAGAGGTGGAAAAGGCAAAAGAATGCATCTAACATGAAAGAGCTTCATGAGTGTTCTGATGGTAAACAACATATGAAGATTGGTGTTGCTGCAAGTAACATGTGTGAAAAATGGTGTTTTACTCATATTTGTTGCATACAAGGTGTTTGATGAAATGTCTAGCTTAGATTTTTAGTGTTAAAATTGAGCTAAATGCACTAATTTTTGTCCCACAACGCATCATTAATCATTTTATTAATGTAAGATTCAAAAAGTGATGTTTTTTAATAGTTAATGTTTTTAACTATTAATACTGATGAACCAAACTAATGAACTGATGAACCAAACCAAACTGTTTAAAAAAAAGCATAAAACCAAAACTGATGAACCTAACCAAATTGATGAACCAAACCAAAAACTGATTAACCAAACCAAAACTGATGAACCAAACAAAAACTGAAACTATGATTGATGAACCAAACCAAACTGATTAACCAAACCAAAAAACTGATGAACCAAACCAAAACTGAAACTATGATTGATGAACCAAACCAAACTGATGAACCAAACCAAAAACTGATGAACCAAACCAAAACTGATGAACTAAACCAAAACTGAAACAATGATTGATGAACCAAAATAAACTGATGAACAAAACAAAACAAACACCAACATGTTAAGTTGAAACTATGATTGATGAACCAAAATAAACTGATGAACTATGTTTGATTTGGTTCATCAGTTTTGGTTTGGTTCATCAGTTTTAATAGTTAAAACTTTAACGATTAAAAAACACTACCTTTTGAGTTTTACATTAATAAAATGATTAATGATGCGTTGTGGGACAAAAATTAGTTCATTTAGCTCAATTTTAGCACTAAAAATCTAAGCTAGACATTTCATCAAACACCTTGTGTGCAACAAATATGACTAAAACGTCATCTTTAACGTGCGATATCTCACTCATATCATATCAGATTTGAGTGATTCAAATTCCTGGGTAAAGAGTTAATCAAAATCTAAAACTTTTCTTTTTTAAGTATTTTATGATTCGGCAATTCTTAAGGTAAAAAATAGGATCGAAAATAGCAAAAATCAAAAAAATCATGACCCAATGAATATGTCAAAAAAAAGTTTCGAAATAATTAAAAAGATTTATACCAAATTAAAGAGAATCGAATATTAAAAATTATGGTGAAATCGGTTTTTTCTAAAAGTTTGTGGTTTAAGAGATATGTGCGTTTGAAATTTGAGGTAGAATAGAAAAAATGGGTCAAAAGACCATATTACCCTTGGACGGATTTTATGTATAATTTAGAGTGGAGGACACGTGTCACACTATGAATATCTTTCTACACTTTTTAATTTTACCTCATTTGCAATAGATCCCCAACCCATGCATGTAACATCCTTACATTAGCAGTACTGCAACAATTATGTCCAAAATTTAAAGTATGTTGTAACACCTGCAACAATTTTACGATTGTCTAGGTTGATTTTTTGAGATGTATGATAATAGATAATCAACATTAATTTAGATATAATTTCTTAATCGTTCGAGAAGCTTTTAAATTCTAGATTCCGAGCTTATATGCTTTAGGTACTGCGAAATTCACAAACCAGTAATTATATTGCTATCAACTTATTTTTGTGATTGTGTGTTACTTTAGATTATACAAGTTTATCTCAAGACAAGCTAAGAGGTGGGTAGTGCACCCTCAGTAGTTAGCTTGATATATATCGTCACGACATATTGAAAGGGGCAAAGGGCAATGACTTTTTGCAGGGCTCAAGAGCAGCGCCCCATAACCTCCTTTTACTAACTAAAAATATTTGATTTTTGTTTAGTTGTTATTAACCACATTTGGTCTCATTTTCAACGGAACATAAAACAAATTCAAACGTTTTATTGATTGATATTGTGTGTTAGATTTTAACTGTCAATTTGTCTTATGCCAACCAACGCGTCGGTTTGTTTTAGACGGGAAAAGTTTGTATACCCTTACTACAGACTAGTAACTAGCTTGCATGTTAGAGCTGAATTATTTATCACGGCGATATCATGTTCATTAGCTTGCACAAGTGTGGATTCCGAACCTTCTAACTCGTATTAGAGCTGAACTTGATAAACTATATAATGACACTTGAATCACGAACAATATATATCACCCAATTAATTTGTAGATCATACAAAATGTCAAACTATTGAATCTTCCATAGTTCCATCTAATAAACATTATCGTCACAAAGTAGAGATGCTAGACTCAAATCAAAAATCAGAAACAACCATGTCCTAAACTATGATTTAAACGCTTGCGCACATGCATGGGCTGCTGGTTGAGTTCGCAGTGTTATAACTTGAAACTATAAAAGAGTCATCAGTCATCACACAATATAAGTAAAGAAAGAACAAGAGCAACACAATAAAAAAACATGTACATGTTATATCCTGGTTTATTTTGTGGGTCCTATATATGACAGAATATCCAACCTTATATAATCTAAGAACAACATTATATATGATTGATATTTTAGTATCAATTAGCAAAGATTAACATGCCAGATTGGCACATATTATTAAAGAATATAAAAACAGCTACAAAGATGACACTCATCAGTTTCGACCCCATTACACATTGTTTATATTTTTCCATATCATAAACATGGCATGACAGCACCAAATGTCATGTTTATTATCAACTAAATCTAATGCTATCCTATGTTGTCATGATGGTCGTGCTAGCTGCAAATTTTTGGACATTAAGCCGCCTTGAATACGTCAACATGTTTTAATTTATATGAACTAGTTGAGGAAAGAAAATGCGCGGTATGTTGGTGTTTTGTCATATCTCAGAAACTAAGATATGATGTGATTTCTGGGCGCTAAGTTATATCACTTCCTATCGTCATATAGCGGAAGAATAATGCAGTTAGGAACTCAACATACCAGCACATTGAAGATTTCACATGGAATGGCCCTCTTTGAGACTACGGTTAAATAAATGTAGGTGTACCATGTTTCGTAAAAGATATCATTTACCCAGAAAGTCATATATGGTCAGTGGAGCTCAAGTGGCATATGCAAAAAGAAATCTGACACATTTACACTATTGTTGATATTGAGCTAAATGCTAATTAGAGAAACTCCTGGCCCGCATGAAGATAGTTGTCCACAAACAATCACAGCTTGAACATGCTTCAATTCTAAGACAGCAGATACAATTCTAATCCAACATTTTCGTTTATTAGTTTAGTCTACGTGATCAATTAAAACATTAGCTTCCATCTAAAACTAAAACATCACTTCTGCCCTCAAGATTTGATATAACTTTTTTTTTATATATATATAATCAGTCATATATACTCTTTAAGTTTATCTTAATAACAAACCATATATAACAAGCAGATGTCACCTTTTCAGTGTTCTTAAAAGACTTCTTAAGATAAGAATGCCACTCCTCTTCGAACAGGGGATAAGCGGGCTCATGTATGCTTTAGTGGGTCATGGACAGTTCAATGAAACTATTTTGATCAAAACTTGACCCATTACTAAAGTGACTACTTGATAAAGGTACCCAGTGTCAATTCTGTGACAAAAGACTTGCATCTTTGACAGAGGGGTTCGACTAAGGAGGTTATCATAAGGATATATATTATGACCTTTTTTAGATTATGTGAATATACTATACCAAACGCTCCAATAATCCAAAACATTAAACTCATCAAAAAATCTTTTTAAGCAAAATCCTAATTACATCAAAACATTGATATAACTTTCAAAACCATAGCCTGTCTCATAAGATATATATAGTTTTTTACTTTTTTATATTTGCATTACTTATCTTATAGCATATAAACTTACAGTTGATATTGCAGATAATGAGATAAATGTCGACCTGCAGCCCAGTGTGCATGTCTCTAATACATGGATTGGGACATGCTTGTTAACCCGATTCTTATATGTATTGTCAACTCCATATCATGTTCCGTCTGTATGCCTTTATAAGTGTGTAAAGTTAATCAATTTGTTGTAGTGCATCTATCAATGAAGGAACCCCTTCTGAAATATTTTTTCAAACTATCTAGTACTTCGTTAAGTTCAAAAGAAATATGGGGCAATAGCTACTTTATACGCATATACATACTATTGTCGGCTGTTAAATTAAGGGCGTGCAATGAACATGAGTGAGGATATTTAGATGGATATCAAGTTAATGATCTTAACATCAACTAAAATTAACTATAGAGAAATAGAGATGATAAAAGAGTTAAACAAATACGGGCGAAAATGTGAAACGGAAATGCATGTGGGCATATACCCATAATTGATTTTATATCCAGTATGAAAAAGATTATAAATGAGTTTTTCAGATAGTAATTCATAAAAATTCATGAAATCCTAAAAAATCCAAATGCAAAGAATAAAAAGACAAGACTTAGCAACTAATTTTATATGACATCCAGATATTAAACACCACAATGTTTCATATAATTGAAGGCGAAAGCAGACTCTCCTCGTACTCAATGGCATTTAACGTAATGTAATGTTCGTTACTTAGACCGTCACTTAGAACTTTATGTGTATATTTTGATGTGTCACAGATAATCAGTTCGTTTTTACCACCCATCACTAGAATTCTTCCATCATCCATAAGATTTAAAATTCAGAATCCGCAATCTTTATATTCTAAATGCAAAGTCAACGAACGTGACTCTGACCATGAATTCTTAACGCCTTGTTCCGTCTTCATTACCCACGTATTGAATCTAGAAGGTCTGTGCGTTTTGGTGATCATCCAAAGGCATCCATGTAACGTACCCAAATGAGTCTCTGCCTTAATACCTTCACAAGGTAGATGTATCTCAGAAATTACCATCTCGTTAACATTGAGAGCCACTATCTTGTAAGTGCAAACCAATACAAAGATCCATTTAGAAACGTACCCACATCACTCCTAAAATGAGCATCTTTAATGAGGATTTCTGACGTGCTCCATGACCTCTCCTTGAGATTGAAGACATCACAAGCTGTGTTCCAATTGTTACTGAGTTTAATTAAGCCTCTAAACTAAACAATCTTCAAGTCATCTTTGGTTGCACCATAGCCAAATCCATATTTATGTTTGTAGTCTTCATAGAACGGAGAATATGGATCAGGAAGTATCTCAGATTCATGGGTAAGCGGGTTGTATAGGATTATACGAGTGGTGAGTTTTTTAGGCAAGCCCTATTTGTCCTCAAAATTTTTATGGTGGTTAACCACCAAAACGACTATCCCACTGAATGTTCCAATAACCCTAATATCTCTAAGGCCGTTCTTCTGGCATTCAAAAGGATAATCAAGCTTGACCACATGGTTCACTATCCACTATGGCATGAAACTTTGGGGCAACAAGAAGTATCTTTCGAATAATATGATCAGGTAGCTTGAACTGCCCGGTGAATGGCTTAACTGTAGTTTGTTGTTTGTTTGCTACACTTGATCGTGATAGCCTCAACTTCTTCTTCTCCGGTTGGTAGATTGTATCATCTTCTTCCAAGATTTCACCACTCCCCTGGCATGAAAACCGCTTACGCATAGGTTTAGGTTGTTTGTAATAATCCAACAGTTTTGCAAACTCCACCTCATAATTATCGTTTTCAAATAAAGATATTGCATGTGATGGCTTTGTTTCCACTATATGAATCAAATGCTTGTTATCTTTATGATTGACCACAATACTGTCCACAGATGTTAGACAAGCGACATGATCCCTTAAAGCTTTTTTTAGAACAGATATAGGATCCGAAAGGGTAGTAATGAATTAAGTGGTATGTGGTTGTACCTTAATGTAATTCCCTTCGGGGAGACTTGTGCTTTTTACGTTCACTAGGTCACCTTCTCTTATATTCAGTTTTTTCATCATCCAAGTGGGCAGGAAAGCAAACCCGTCATCAGCAGTGAACTCGGCAACACCGCAGTGGTAGTGGAGAGTACTTGTGTCATTGGATTTGGTAACGCGGAAGGTCATCCGACAAACCAGTTTTTGGCTGCTGCTGCTGATCAGGGCAGAGGCTGGCATGATGATATTGTTTCCTGCTTCAAGATGGGTTTTTTCGGTTTCGGATAGTGGAAAACACATGTAGGATTGGGTGTCATGATCAGTAGTTTGATCATCGTATTCCATTATCGAGTATGAATAATTGAATATCGTACGGCTGCTGAACAATTGATATTAGGGTTCGAGGGTCTAATATTTTTCAATATATATATAAGGAGCTAAATCTTAAAAATGATATTATTATGGTTTCCTTGATCCTTAAGTATCGGTTGTGATCACTTGTTTCTATATATATAAAAGGCACTTGGTGGATTATTGTTATTAAAAAGTATCATAATTTTTTGTTTATTTTCACATTCGTAACAAATGGCCGTATCACATTCACTTCCAAGTTTGTAAAATGTCTCTAACCCTCCCGTAACAAATGGCCGTATCACATTCACTTCCATTGCAGATAAATTTAACTGCAAATGCAGAAAGGTAGACAAAGTTAGACACAAGCAACGCTTAGAAGGTAAAAGGAACAGAACAAAACTGTAATGAGAAGAGTCATTTAATGTTACACACTTTTAAATCTCAATTCCAACAGAAAAGTTTCTTTAACGATCACAAAGGTCAATAAAACTAGTAGATAGTTATACATACGAGACCTGTATATACTCAGTGATTCAGTGATCACCTGTGTTTGTAAAAGCAATTTTGGCATTAATTAGAAAACTATGTTTCATATAAAACAAGTCACATTTACATCATTTGCACCTCCAAAAAGTTGGATAAAAACCAGTCATTCTCTTTGATTTTGTTATTATATATGGGCTATAATACACAATGGTTGTTACTGTTGGAATTATATAACATGACTAATCATAAATATAAACAATAAACATCAAAGTAAGTGCGGAAGCGTATAGGAACATATAATGAATAATTAATTAACTAAAGAATAAAGTATGCGTACCTTTCTTGATTCTAGCCGAACAAGAATCAAATCCACAAACTAGCAACTAGGATGAACCCTAATTAGGGTTTATAGGATTATGTGAATTACCCCTTACCGTTTTGTAATTCAATCAAAGATAATAACAATAGTGTGTTATTACTATGTTCTTGTACACACGTACTAAACCGAATTAAAGTAATGCTAGTTTTTATCAAACAAATAACTTGATGTGGAAAAGGTTTGAGGATCGACATCCTAAAGGGATGTACGATCGGTTTGTATTAAGAAAACACATAAACAAAGTTTTAGGTTTAGCTTAATGAATACAAGAGATGCAAAATCAAGACCCTAAGCCTTGTATATATACCCAACTAACTTGGTGAACAAGTTTGGCTTTGTTTCCTTTTCTCCTTGGCCGATCATAGGTATGCATCCCCAAGGTATTCTGGAAACTTCCCAAACTTTGCAATCTAATCCTTTTCCATAAACATTTAACGACCGTTAATCCATTACATTAATTACTTAACGTCCGTTAGTTATTTCGTTTAATAAATAAATAAACATAACATTTATATTTAATTATTAACTTTAAATTCTCATACGTAAAGTGTGCAATCCCATAGTCTCGAGTTCGATCCTAACTCACGTCTACTAATTTATATCCATAAAACCAACAGCTCCCACTTGGATATATCTTAATAGAGTGATCACATTCGGTTAGCGTCTAGCAACACTTCGATGCCTCTAGTACAACTCGAGCAAGCCTCCTGGAAAACCTTTTAATGATTTCTTATTATTATTATCCTTTTGTTTCTAATACCATGTTAAATAAAGATATGGAATTAAGTCATTCTTTATTCAACCATTCTGTTTCTCGTTATTAGTGATTGAGCAAGATTACCAAATCTTCTGAACATTTTCAGGGGAGAACTTTGGGCATGGCCATGCAAACATCTTGTCAACCCTACGAGGGGCCCAGCATTATTAAACTCCAAATAACTTTGCAACACTTCAGGAAACAACCCTTATGACTACCAGTTACGTATAGCGTTAAGTTGTTCCACATAAGTGCACTACATTCATGACACTTATCTGGTATCTCAAGTCTGAGGATAACTATTCATAATTTACTTATAACAATATCCACAAAGTAAATTATGTAGTTGGGATAAGTCCTATATTCAATTCATTGAATATCATCTGAAATTGGTATGCATTCTCATCAATATACTTTCAAGTATATTCTACCATATCTCTCAGATTTGTCTTAATTTAATGATACTCCCATATCATTAATTGACAACGGACGATTTAGAATAAATAAATTTATTCACGGATTAAACATGCAAATATAGGATACAATATATTATAAAATCAAACATATCAAGTACTTGATTTATTATAACAATTCTTTAACATCCCTTATCCAAATACCAAATAGATCAATGCATGAAAATTCCTGTTGATGAATTATGCCTCAAGTAATGACAATCATACTTGTTGACTAGACATAAATCAACCAACTTGATCTATCGTAATTTTGAGAATACTTATTTTCAGAATTCAATTAGTGAAATCTTTGTATGTGTGCATTCACCAATCCACATAATAATTCATAAAGTGTGTGACATCCTCTATCACCAATTTATGACAATTTAAACTTTCAGGCATTTTAAAGTTTAAAGTATTCTTATTCTTTTAATGTATAATGCAACTGTGCTCTCATTAGCACAACTAGTTCATATGGCTATTAACAAGAATGAAATCCCACCATTACTAGTATTGAGTGTCATCTCAATTAAATCAGCATAATTGTATACAAACAACAATGTGCTCATTAAAACTCCGTAAACTTTTAATATCTTATTGTGTAATGTTTGATGCTTTCCAAACTTTCAAGTTTGAAGCTGATTACAATTTGCACAACAATTGACATATTGTTCATCCATAGAATCTAGGAGCAATTCCAGGCTGAGGATGTAATTCTTTTACAATATTCATTACACAAGTTATCTAATAACTTTTAGTTAGATATCAATGTTGTCAAATCACTTCTTATTCAAGAATGATACAACAATTTTAATACACAACATGATATACATGATGAATCTACATGTCAAACTTAGACTTCATTCACGTTCTATCTTGTCAAAAGATATTTATCCATTTCCCAAATGATATATCATGTTTTATTAGAATCATTTATTTTACTGCACATGTTTATTAATAATAAACATATATTCCAAGGTTATATGTTTTAATTCTTAAATCTTACAAGTGAAGTTTCATTCCAATCTAAGACTTAACATTTAGCTTACAAGGAATGTTACTTCCTATATGTTATACAATATATAAGATTTAAAACCTTAACATAATACTCCCACTAGCTTTCAGGAATACTTAAAATTTATCTTATTTCAATTATAAATCAAAACTAAGATTTAATAATTAAACATAAGAATAATTTCATAGATGCATGCATTTATCCATTCATGAATTATTGCACTTCGTACACTTCCAAAGATTATATATATGAACTCAAAAAACCTTTCGATTACTTACCGTCCTCGCTCAAGTAATTTCTAAAGAAAGAGTTTTGATATTCCATTGTCATATTTCATATTCATGAAAACAAGTATGACCATTATTATCTTTATATATTTAATGTGTCTAGAAAAGAATATTCAATCATAGTTAATTGCTTAAGTATGATTAATAATCTTGTCATGAAACATGCATTAAATATGTGTACAATATTGTCCATATGATTTCTACATAGAAATTCAAACCACTAGGGTTTTTCATCTCTTTGAAGAAACTCATTTCCATTCTCTAGTCTAACTATTAAGATAAACCAAATTTCTAAAATTGATTATTTTTATGGACAGCATCTTTAACATTCATAGTATGAGTAATTTACCCAATTCAATATTCGGTAATCCATCATAATGATTATCAGGTTTACTATAATCCTGTAACTCATATTTCTCAGCATATAAGTCAAATATCTGAGATATCTTTGCAGATCTATGAATGAAAATTCTATCATCTTGAGGTCTATCATTTACATGTCTAACCTCATCATGATATATACTAGTGTGTTTTAGAAGATTGTGTATCTTGTAATTTTATCTTTCAAAAAAAAACTCCCACTTGCTTTTTGTAATATATAGACTATCTATATATACTTAGCAGTTAGAGCAAAACTACATTGTTCTCTTTTTGGGACATTACAAATACACATTGATAATTCATGACTTTACTTTGTTAATAACCTATTCATAAATAGTTTAACAAATTCAGAATCTTCAATTTTAAAACTTAATGTGATTCATCACATTCCATAATGAAATGGTGTTTTAACAATCTTCTAGATTGGAGTCAATATTGAGTATATTCAATCCATACTCAATTTTCTAACCTTGTTACTTTTTAAGAAAGAAGTTATGGTTATCTTGAATCAAACAAATCAAATAGAGTTTGATTCTCCTAACTGAACATACCATCAACTTGTGGTATTCATTATAATTTAATATTGTAAGACAATCTAACAATATATAAGATAAACATATTTCTTTTTGGCTTACCTATTTACCAACTAAGTCAACTTAGTGGTATAATAGACTTTTCAAGCCAATTGCATGCTTTATAACACAAATACCTTTTAACCAAGTCACTTCATATCCATGTCTCAACAAGAAACATAAACTGTTATAATCCCATTATACGTTATAAATCATTGATCAACTCAATGACTTCTTGTATATGTCTTAATTAAAAAACATAACAAGTTAACGTCTTACTTTATTATAAGTCTTAAAAGACTTTATGTTTATGTCTTTACAATGAATCATAAACATGTTTAACTAAAGTAATCATGAACACAACTCTTGGTTTCAATAGTAGTTTCAAGTTAATTTATTTACTTCACAATAATGTAGGACTACATTATTTATTCATTTATTTATGTCATTCCAAAATTCATAAATATACAAATTAAAGTAGTATTAGGTTACTTCATTTATGTCATTCTAATAATACATAAATATCTAATTTGAAGTAGTCTTATATCTATCATCTTGACACATATTCTAAATACTTGTCTAATTTAGAAACTGCAAATATGTCCATGCAAGGTCTGACTTCACATAGAGATTTACTTTGTTGTTGCAATCTCACCAAGTTCTCACATGACGTAAATTGCAACACCAAGTGTTTCTAGAATTAGATATGTACAAGTTATATTAGAACGTTAGTCTCTTACCTTGCAGTTAAGAGAATCCTTTAAATCATATACCTATATGTTGTACCTTGCACACAATATAGATTTCTCCCACTTGTGCATGGAACAACATCATGTAGCGATAAACAACACGCCATATGTTTGTTTATGTGACTAATATGATTGTGTCATTGATATTAGCATAACTAGTAGATGTAGAACCACTTCATTGTCTAATAAGGAAACGTACATGACTATCCTTGAAAACATAAGTGTCTACCAGTGGAAAGTAATTATCTTAAGACATTCTAGGGATAATTCTGGGTTACTACCAAAATGACAAAGCTTGTAACTCCCACTGAATAAGAGATCATTACATTAATTCCTTATTCAGTAATAAGAAACACAACACTCCCACTGGATTTGACAACATTGTAAGTGTTTCATTAACCAGTGAAAGAAAATAGTGTACTATTTACTTCCTACACCTTTAAGAAAGTCCATACATAACAATTACTTATGTACTTAAAAAAATGTATTCTACTATGTAGATGATGAATTATTCATCAATGCTATTAACTTGAAAAATTGGGCATGCAATTTCTTTCTTAATAGTTCTACTATTCCAACAATTGTAAGTAGTACTTTTAAATGGTCAAAACAAAACAACTAGATAAAATATGCTAGCTTGTCTTTTACCAATTATACAGTAATTAGTCTAGCTTCTAATTTAATAACTCAGAAAATATGCAATTTTCTTAACTATTAAAAATGCTTACGAGTTATGAATTTAGAATTTAGACAATTCTAATTGTCCTATCATACCTTTCTTCATTCATGAAAAGGAATATGATTGAATCTCACTCTTTCTTATGAAAAGAGGACTAGGTTCATTCTTTTAGTAAGGTTGACTCTACTAAAAACCCTTACAGGTGTAGATCAATTTACCAATACAAGAATAACCTACGTTTACGGTTTAATGTTGCATTAATACATTTAAAGAATTAGCAAAATTCAATTTTAGTATTTTCGATAATTAAACTTTTCAAGAAAATAAAATACCCAAGGTAATATTCATATAACCATAGAACTTTCTCGAAAACTAGGATCCAAATTATCATAGTTCCATTACATGAGTTGATCTGCTAGTAACGAAAGCACATAATAAGGTAATCTGTCGAACCATAATTGGCAAGCCATTTCCAATTCCTAGATCATTATGGGATTTATATTTTCCAACGCTATTGCAAATATAAACATGTTTCATCCCATCTTATGCCATTGAGTCCAAGTCTCACTTCCTACTCAACTTAAGTGTCTAACTTAAAGAACTGCAAATATGTCCATGTAAGGTCTGACTTTACATAGAGATTTACCTCTCCATCACAATCTAGCCAAGTACTGTCAAGACGTAAATTGCAACTTCAAGTGTTCCTTTTAATTAGATGGCATATTCTTAATTTAAAAGGGTACTAGTTTTGATTTTATGTGGTCAAATCAAATATGTATAAAGATGTCATGCATTCATCTTGTAGCATAATTTTAATAAAAAAAACTTTTTATTACCAATTCATAAAGATCAAATTATCAATGTTTTGATTGAGGTATTGGGTTCACCAATCAAGGAATTTAGTATTAATTATCATCCATTATACCGTACTTTTGCATAAGTGTAAACACTTAGTGTTTCGGATAATTACCACCGAAGTGGCGCATGGAATTAAAACTAATTCTCCCTTAAGATGAGCTTGCACATTTTATGGCTTACTAAGTAGCTCCACTCGAACTTACAGAGGGCAGAGGACCAGTAAAAGCATAACCTAAGACATCCTTTCAGTGTGACTGTGTGCACTTCTTTATTAACCCCTTTATAGTTCATTCTAATGGGTGAGCCGTTCACACCATTTGTACCAAAGTCACCAATCAATTAAACTATTGAAAACTTAACTCTTCCAAAACAAATCAAATTTCGCCATTGTTTAGTCCGTATTATTTTTCTATTCAAAATTACCCTTTGCTTAAACAATGCACATAATAAACAAACAAGTAATACCAATAAAAATAAACTACTAAAACAATGCGCACATAATAAACAATTTATACGTGTAAACAAGTAGCCACATGCAACTTATTCGATAAAACCCTATTACTAATCAATATCTAGGTTAAATTAATGTATATATTAATTAGGGCTTTCACTCTCTCAATTGAGAGTGAGCCACATACATCGACGAATCGATTGCGCAAACCCATAATTAATGATATACCAAATTGCACATAATTGATTCATTAATATACATAATTGGAGTCTTCCCCAATTCAAGATTTATCGTAATTAAATATGTCTCAACAATTAAACAATTATCAAAGCAACTTATCCATGACTAACATGCATGTATAATCATGTATATCATAACAATTTATACAAATAAGTCACAAGATCGCATATAAAATTCCATGACACATAACATATTATTCATAAATTAATCACGTAACAAATATATTAATTATAGGTTTCGATAAGGTTAACAAACAATTTTAAAACCCTAAAAAAAATTTAATGTGTCGACTAAAATTTTTTTTTAAGGGGAACGCCCCATTAAAAATTAAATAAATCGACCCAGGCAAAAATTAAACCAAAACCCTATATTAACCATATCAAACAACATACAATTATTCGTTTTTTACGTGTTTAGTAATTAATTACTCATTAAAACCAATGTCTCGTGATGCCACTGTTGGAATTATATAACATGAATAATCATAAATATAAACAATAAACATCAAAGTAAGTGCGGAAGCGTATAGGAACATATAATGAATAATTAATTAACTAAAGAATAAAGTATGCGTACCTTTCTTGATTCTAGCCGAACAAGAATCAAATCCACAAACTAGCAACTAGGATGAACCCTAATTAGGGTTTATAGGATTATGTGAATTACCCCTTACCGTTTTGTAATTCAATCAAAGATAATAACAATAGTGTGTTATTACTATGTTCTTGTACACACGTACTAAACCGAATTAAAGTAATGCTAGTTTTTATCAAACAAATAACTTGATGTGGAAAAGGTTTGAGGATCGACATCCTAAAGGGATGTACGATCGGTTTGTATTAAGAAAACACACAAACAAAGTTTTAGGTTTAGCTTAATGAAACAAGAGATGCAAAATCAAGACCCTAAGCCTTGTATATATACCCAACTAACTTGATGAACAAGTTTGGCTTTGTTTCCTTTTCTCCTTGGCCGATCATAGGTATGCATCCCCAAGGGATTCTGGAAACTTCCCAAACTTTGCAATCTAATCCTTTTCCATAAACATTTAACGACCGTTAATCCATTACATTAATTACTTAACGTCCGTTAGTTATTTCGTTTAATAAATAAATAAACATAACATTTATATTTAATTATTAACTTTAAATTCTCATACGTAAAGTGTGCAATCCCATAGTCTCGAGTTCGATCCTAACTCACGTCTACTAATTTATATCCATAAAACCAACAGTTACTTCAATGTTCTATGAGGTTTTTCTTTAGATAAAAATGTCGTCCCTCTTTAGACAGAGGATAAATGGGTCATCGGGCCTTCAAATTCGCGATTAGGTGTGACACTGACTGATTGACAGTTCAATGATAGTTGACATGTAAATTATGTTATATAAGCATTTCAAACGAGCGATTGTATGCATCATCAGTGTTCATTATGAATGTATAATAAAACCAACAGATTAGGGACGAGAAGAGCTACCTTCATTGCATATGTCCGAGATGAAAGCTTCTCCAACCCAGTGCCAATTTTGTGAAACCTTACATCTTTGATATCTTCAATTAGAGATCGGACCTATAAAATATTATGAGAAACATGATTTTTCAACTTTTTTTCTATATATATAATAATGATATATAAAAAGGGCTTCCACAAAGGCTGCTATCCAACAAGGGTCTCTAGACTTACCATATATATGTCATTAATATCCTCACTAGCACTGCATCAAAAACAAATTATCAGACAGCTATTTTAACTTAGCTAAACGATAACTTGATAAACATGTCAGGCCACTCACTGGTCAAAAAGAAGTCTCGAGATCTCAACAAAATGAAATGGCAGTGCTTCAAAAGAAGTTGCAGAGTCACGCTCTGTCTCCAATACCTGAGTCACCTTTTCTAGTTGGGATGAAAAAAACACATGACGTGAGCAATTTTAGTCAAAATATACTTTCCATTTCCTTTGCCATTGTTCAAACTTCAAAGCAATAAATTTAATTGACAAAAATGATGAACTCCTAATCGCATTAAAATTACCAAAACCATCAACTTAATATATAAAGATTGACATTATAAGACGGTAAAGCATTAAGAAAACACATCCCGGGCTGGACACAGAGGTGCAACCTTCAGTCATTTGATCAATTAACCAGTGGTTTTTATGCATAAATGGTCAGGCTTATTATATAGCATGAATTACTATAATCAAATGAGGTGATCGTGCATATACTAGTTGTTCCACAATATTTTGATACAGTTACTTTTGTAAACAGTCAAGTTACATTGATGGTCCGAAGTCTGTAGTTATTTCTTATATATTCATCTTTCCAGCATCTAAACTTACAGTTTGAAATGGCAGATATATGATACATAGATAAATGACAAAACCCTCAATCTTAATACATTATGAAAAGCAAGATATAACTATCAGAAAATAGTAGACTAAAAAGTTACCAACAGACGTCCAATCTGGAGGACGAATCTGGCATTTGCCTCTCTTCTTCAAAGCGACAGCTAACCATATCGGAACTTGAGTGGGCATTGCTGGATGAAACGGGCCAAATTCACCCTGCCAATTATATTTAACAAATATCACAACATAAAAAACCAATCCTAACAATAGTTCAATACATCAATAATCATCCATTAATTTATTTATAGAGAACAAACATTAGTGTATTTTCCGGGGTTTAGGTCATTAAATAGCAACGTACTTTCTGCAAAGTAGCGTTTTGGTACATGAACTAAAAAGTGTTCTAAATGTCACAAACTTTCAAAAAGTGTTCCAATATGCACATTTTTGTGACGTGTCACATAAAAAAGATGACACGTATCACGTTTTGGAGTATAACACGTCATCCAAACATGCACACGGGAACACTTTTTAATGTTTGTAACGTTTAATTGAACAATTTTTAGTTCACGTACCAAAACGTACGTAGGGGTGTGCACGGTCCAAAAACCGGACCGGACCGGCCAGGACCGGACCGGCCAAGACCGGACCGGACCGAGACCCGATTTCGGCAAAAAGCTTAGACCGAGACCGGACCGAATGTGGTCGGTCCGGTCTCGGTCCGGTCGGTCCTTTGGTCCAACAAGGCCAAATTAGCCGGTTTTGGTCCGGACCGAAGACCGAATTAGTCCAAAAGCCGAGACCGCGGGTCCGGTCTGTTCGGGTCGTATGCTCACCCCTAAACGTACGGGTACTTTACAGAAAGTTCATTGCTATTTAATGACATAAACCCTATTTTGTTTCAGCTTGTCTACTATTCGGGATTGCTTATTAAAAATACAACTAGTTTGGGAGTTTTTAGATTATCCAAACTGCTTTCATGGGTAAATATAAGTAGATCAGAAAATGCTTATTTTAGATAAAACTAGCATAACATTTTTACCCTTATATTAAACCTAAAAACCCTCATTAACGCATTAAGTCCTAAGTGTATTAATTTTAGATGAACACGGAATAAGCAAATCCAAACACTATTTACCGAACTGCTCGTTTTTAGCTAATTATCTACTTCTCCTTATAACTTATAAGCAGAAGAATTACTGAATCCCAAACACCCTCAAAACAAAATCACTATTAAAAATTCCAAGTCAAAAAACAATAATATATAACAAGCACAAAAAAAACTTTAATCAGTAGATATATACGCGATATCGAAAATAAAACGAAGAAGGATTACATGATACATATTTGCAACTTCGGAATATATTGGGCCAACGGCCCAGTTTTATTAGCCTGTTATCAACTTGAAAGAAAGACAAACATGAAATGAATTGCTTGGTGATGCACTTTTGAGCAAAGGTGAGGGAGACATTGTGAAAACCGGAGTATCTGGTCAAGAAGGTGTATAGGATAATGTTGTTGAAAGGAATAGAGTGAAGGAAAGATAGCTTGGATATTTACTAAGGTGCATGCTTGGTTAACAAGGTCGTAGTGGTTCGAGGCTCTAACGTTGAATAAAGATGTTGAGTATCAGTGTAGAAAATCAATTATTACAAAGGTGGAAATTGTTATAATATACTAGCAACTATTATTGGTTAAAGTGTAATTACTAATTAGCCTATGTATAAGGATTTATTTGTAATTAGGTAAATTAGAGTTGGAAATAGATTTAAGCTATAATTGTTTGGTGTGCAAGACAAGTAAAGTAATTATAAAATTTAAATTCTATAAGGATCGTACCCCGTCGTCTATTAGGTGAGGGGATACTAGGGTGCGTTTAGTTGAAAGAATACACATTTGTTTTTTACAAAATATTTTGTACAAAACAAGAAAAATAGAGATTGCGTTCAAATCAACTTTTCCCAACACATTCTCTACAAAACATAAAACACGCGTTTCCCAACTTGACAAGAGAAACTGCAAACCACATTTTTTTTGTTTTAATTTTTTCCCTAGTAACTACTCTCATTCTTTTCTTGAGAATAGAAAACACTGTCACACGAGCACGTCTTTTACATTTTTTTTTTTTTTTTTTTTTTTTACAAAACTAAAAGTAGAAAATTAAGAAATTTTCCTCTAACTAAACACACTCTAGTTGTTACATTCTTCCTTACTCATTCGTTAAGTAATACAATGTAAGTTTGAGGTCACGTGTGTGTTTTACTTTTAGTTAATATTCCGCGCTCGCATTCAAGTTTTCTCCGTTTTTATCCAACAATTTCCAAGTTCAAAGACTTTTGTCATCTATGTCCTTACGGCTTGAGAAGTGGTGTGTGACTACTAGTTCATTTTACGTTTGACGATTTATCAACTTGTGTGCCTTATTTTCATTTCATTGGATGTTCATGTGTCATATAGTCATTTACGAGTCACTCAAGTCAACCCTCTCAACTTGAGTCACGTGTGTGCCTACTTGACGCTTTGACAATTTCCAAAAGTAAGATCTAAATTAAAAAGTAAAAAAGAAAAAAAGAGTTAAAAACATTGTTTAAGGCTATCACTCAATTAAGTACTACATATTTTATTGTGTTTGAACATATTAAAAGTCCATGTGTGTAACTCACTTCATAATCTAAATGTAAACGATTAAAACTCAAAACCTCAAATCATAATAACTTGCTGAAACATTTTGAACAGATGAAGTTTCACAAGTTATTTATCTATTTGTCGATCTATAGAGTATAAATACTTTTATACAAATCGACTATAGAGACACTGTAAGGTAAAACTAATACTATTGGCATTTGCCATTCAATTTATTGATAAAAACAGTGGATTTTAAGAAAAAAAATTTAAAGTATTTTTTTTTTTTTTAAAGGTCGTTATCATGTAAGACTAACTGCGCGAATTTGGTCCAGTTTGGGGGGCCAAATGTGTAATTTTTTTTCAAATGTGACCTGGTAACCTACTACTAACAGGTCATATTAGCTAGATCGAAAAAAAATTGAAAGTATGTTAGCTAGCTTTGACACTTAACAAAGTACATTGCGTAGATGTGTTTTTTTGAAAAAGTACTTTGCGTATCTTTAGCTTTCACCCTAAACATAATTATACTTTATACTTATTTTTTTTATTTAAAAAGCCATTGTCGGACCTTGTCTACAATTGCAGAAAAACCTAAATTACATACATATACATAGCATGCCGCTCAAGTATCAAAGGACAAGGAGAGTTGGAGCTTGAAATATAGTGTTCCACCGAGCTCAAGGAAGGTTTCAAGCCTAAGCTTTTGTTGTTTTGGTAACTTAATGGGCCCAAAGTTGTCCATGAATCGAAGATATAGTCAAACCTAAACATTATTTCTTCTTCTAGCAAACATTAAACAATAATAGTTATAAATTTTTTTAATACTCGTCCAAAACGACTTATCTACAGTTCTTTATCCGGCCCAACCCGAAATTCTGTGAGATATGTCTACGGTAGTTATCCTTTTTTTTTTGTCGTATTGAGTATTGCAAAAAGGTTAACTTTGTCGTTTCGGGTTGGCACAACCCGGATTACATCACCGCCTTACTGTTACCACTAAACCAAAATATCAAAAAGCCCATAACCTTCACCCAACAACCTCACACGCATCATTGATCGCACACATTTAACATCGCATCTACCATCTGCAAACATATATGATACGACACCTTAGATGAATTGGGTTCCACTGTAGAAGGTAACATCTGGCAAGCATACAACTTCTATAGTTGAATTGGGGTTAGGGTTTTCTCATTTTTCGTTATCAGGTTTGTTTCTATAATTTTTTACTTTGATTTTTGTGCACCTTAGGTGATTTGATTATGTGGGTTTAGATTTTGGATTTTTAGGTATTTTTTTCCCTGTAGATTCAATGATTTGAAATTGCTGGAAGCTTTGAGGGAAAGCAAAAAAGGTATATATATATACTAGTGGTCGAAGCTCGCCCAATGGGCGGGCATGACTTATAATTATCGCTGACGTAATTTGCCATAACGAAAGAAGAAAGGTAATCGTAAAGAAGGAGTGCAACTAAGTTGGAAATTTTCGACCTTGATGTGTTGGTCTTGAGAGGCAAGAAGATTCATGACATATTGTATGAATCTCTTAGACCACACATCAACGATAATTACGATGGGCGAGCATGACTTATAAATATTGTTGGAATATTTTCCTATTGCGAAAGAAGGTAGTAAAATTTCATTTTAAAACATATTCCGTAGGTAATAATCAAATGAACATTAATATGAATTTTAGCAATTCAATATTAATTAATTAATAAAATTACATTTTAAAACATAAGTGGTTTTTAAAGGAGCACTTGACTTATGAATATCGTTGGAAAAAATAAGTTAACGATAAATATTCCATAAACATACCAAATTTTTTGTTGAATACATTAAGAACGAAATGAAATAAACGGTTATCGAATATGAGAGAAAAAAAAAGTTTCAAAGTGGTACGTAAGAACAAAGTATCAAATTATAGCCCGCCCGATGGGTGAGCAAGCCTTATGAATATCGTTTAAAAGCTTAAGTTAAAGAAATAAAATATAGGAGGGTGTCTATGTAAGCATACAAAAGGTGGCTAAAACCTTGTGGCTATAAGTTGTAATCTATCACAGATGGTTAGGACATGAGCTAAACAACTATGCTTCTGTGGTGAGTGTTAGGGCTCTGCTTTGATGGTTCTTAATCGGCCATAGTATTATTAGCCTTGAGGACAATCTATACCCGATACAAATATTACTACTACTCATTAATCTTATGAAAGCTGAAGTGTGTGACCCTTAACTTAGTTTAAGGCGTTGGTTTATTAATTTGAAGGTATAAGCTATCAAAGGGTAATAAACCTTTCACCTCAACTTCTTTTTGGAGACATTGAACTTAAGTAACGATTTCTCTATGTTTTGTGTCGAAGCTCGTTTTGCGTGTTCCTTGTAACGTTGTTCAATTGGGTGACCTTGTTGCATTTGTTTTGCCACATGTCAGTTTGGCGCCTTATATATGGAAAAAAAACATACTAAGAACTGTGAAAAACAAACCTTTTATAGCTCCTCAAGTTTGGCGATATATACACCTTTAGTTTCATGTTCAGCATCCTCATACAACCAATCTTCTGTTACTTGAAGCTTAGCAAGAAAACCTTCTCTCTCTTGCTCTGTAACAAACTCATGCAAGTTATCACGCTGAGAAATCCAATGAGCTTATAAGTCCTAATGTCAGGTGTTGAATAACTACATCCATAATATAATCTTCTTTTTGCTCTATTATGGGACTGATAAGGTTGTATACTTTTGGTGAACGGTTTATTACTGCTAATTAAATAATGTTATATACATCCGTCTCCTTAAGTCTAAATCTTTTGATGATATGCCCATAATTTGATTGAGAACTTCAGAAACATCCAGACGTACAGCCCCCATAAGTGATCCCTTGTAAAATTTAGCAAGTGCTTAATTTTTATATTCGTTGTCGTCCAAGGGTCTGTTTTGATCACATATCCATTCCAAGAACACTTTAGCTTCTCTGTATTCCTTTCTTTTCTTTTGTATATTATTAATCGGTGCTACTGCAATTTATTAGATAATTAAGTTACAACATGATTATTGGAAAGTTGACTAAAGCTATCTCAAGTTAGTACATAATTTTTCACCTAAAAATGCTAAAACCTTCCCCAGGAGGAAATACAATATAGAACAAGGTAAAAGAAGCACTAATATGAGGAGACACACGAGCTGATAGATTGGATATATTACAGCTACTGGAACTGCACAAGAAACGATAAAAATTTTCAATGCTATTCACATCAGTTTCAAGTAGATATACGGAATTGCTCACCAAGTTCTTGGTTTGGTTCTTTAATAAATGTTGCCTTTCCAAACAAATAATTAAATAAATAAATAAAATAGCTCACAAGTAATAAGATTACAATTTCTGGCAAAAACCAGTTGTAATAGTGTTTTTTGAACCTTCTCATTTCCCATAAGGTGTCTCCGGCTTTTGTGTGCATATATTCCAATGAATGAAACAGTAACGAACTTCTCTTGACTATTTTCGAACGACCATTGTTCAAAGCTTCATGAGTAGAAGAAAGTGTCTTTATGTATGAGCAGGCTTTATATCAATATATAATTCAACTGATCTGAACCAAGAGATTAGGGACATACATGGATAGATCAAGGATTCCCCAAAGCCAATATCACTTGCAAAACTTCTGGTAAATTCGAAAAATGTAGAAGGTTTATTAGCCAAACCAGGAATTATATCGACCAACTTCTTAGCTAAACCTGCACGAGTAACATAAAGAGTAAGTTACTAAGTGTCATTCACAAAATAAAAAAACAAAAGATTATTGTTTATTTGCATGCTATTGCTAATCGCCACCGTGATCAAGTTTCTTGAACATAACAAGTAGGGAGAAGTTTTTCATCGAAATTTCTTTCGAATTTAATTAATATTCTTCGAACAAAAGCCTTTATCCTTCATGGCTTCCCACAAATGCATTAACCTGGTTGCTCACATAAGCACTCCTCACTGGTATGTTTAATTTAAGGTCTTTAATTCCCAACAGCTCTTTCCTCTTTTCAACCAAGAGTTCAGCCGCGTCTTTTTTGCCAACAATTGCGGCAATATGAAGTGTGGTGCCCCTCTGAGTTTTTCTTTTCAATTTCTCCATTGCCAACGGTTCAGAACTCTTTGGCGGTGGATCCGGATGATGAGATCTTCTTCATCGGCGGAGATGTGACCGCACTTGACGAAGGACTAAGTAGTTCATCCAACGGAGTCAGAGCTCTTCCCAAAAGAGAAATCCCGCCTTCTTGGGTAGGGCCTGCCACTGCCCCTTTCATTCTCTAGCGATGTAACTCGACAACAACTCATCTTCTTCACGTGTCCATGGCCGTTTCTTAAGAGAGGCCGGTAACACATTCCTCATTTCTAGCACACACAAATGACTGTTACAGTGGGTTCAAAGATTAAAGTTCAATCTGTTAAACACGTTGCTATAGATTTCTGTATATTGAACCTGAAGTTATACAAAGTGACGAACAAATATTTAGTCGGCATACTAAAGTTAGACAAATACAGAAAATTTTACTAATCGACTTTTTGCCCCTCAATATCTATACTTGTTTTTTGATTTCCTTGAATTTATTCCGCATAAATTGATTACTTAAATTAGCAGTTTCCCACTGCAGATAATAGTTTACATAGGATAGAATTTTTAATAAACAACAGCTACATTCCAGCACTCAACCCCATAGTCCAGAACTACCTCAAAAAATGTGAAATTAATTTGTACAGTGTGGCACGCATTAGAGGTTATAATGTGGTTTGTTGTTTGTTGTAATCGAGATGATGGAATCGGGGTAGAGTAGTCAGTGAGATAAGGATTAGCGAATGAATGGTGGTGATAAAGGAGATTTAGATTTCATGTTTGTGTGTGTCTCAGGAGGGAACATAAACTGAAGCTAGACGTGGGGCCTGAATGAGTTACTCAGAGGTTAAGATGTTTAGTCTTGTAACCTGGTCAACTGAAATGGTTGTGTAAGATATGACAAGGATTAGAGCATGTTGGTGACTCAAGATGAGATGGATAATATGTCTAAATCAGGTGAAAAGAGCAAAGTGGTAGTAAATTGTTCATTGAACAATGGTGACTGATAAAAATTTATCGATTTTTTTGTTTTATCGGTCGTGGTGGAGTTAAGTGAGTTTGTGACTCACGGAGAGATGAGGAAGTGAGTTGAAAAGCTGTGGATATCATAGCTTGTAGGAAACACGGGTATGGGTTGGTTTCTCATACGGGTCAATTGATGATCTTAGATTAATGGTGAATGCAAATGAGAATGAATAGTCGACTCAGAGAGTGTTCTTTCGAAATTATCAGCTAGTGTTGTTTGCATAAATATCAGTGAGGTGTGGAGTTCGGGAATGGTTGAAATCTGCTGTTGATTAGTGCATCAGGAGGGTTGAACCGAATAGATTTTGTGGGTTGAGCTGTACGTGCCCCTGAAATACACAGGCTGGAATGATTTACAGTGGATAATAAACTCAGAGGGTGTGAAATCATGAAGTGATGAGTTGAAAAATTGCTCATCGTAAACCATGAAGTGTTAATCAAGAAGTGATGAGCTGCTACTAAACCTCTCATCACATAGTTTTGCCATGCATGTAATTGAAACCGAAAGAGTGAAAAAAACTCGAATCGTTAAGCACACTTCAGAAAGTTAAAGGGGAAACCACGGGATAAAAGTAAAGTGCATTTCCGGATCTATCTTACGGTTTATTCTTAGTTTTGTAAAATCCCGCGAAAGAAACTATTTTTCGGTTTAAACCATAGAATTGTAAAATCCCGTAATGATGGAACCATCCTGGAGAAAGGAAAGTGTATTTCGGGATCTTTTCTGATGCTGGTGCTACGGTTTCTTCTTCAAAGAAGGGATAAAAGGGTGTAATTCATGAATTAGATGTGTGTTTGAATATTCGTCATGACAGTTTGGTTATTACAAGGTTTTACGGGGTTATGTGCATTTAACCATGGTCAGGATGAAACCATTATCAAAGTTCGTTTAAATGTCAAAGAAGGCTAGATTTGAGCAGTTAACCAGAAGATGTGACAACGCCGTTAATTCAATATTATTTATTTGAGGTTGAAGTGAATTATCACGGGCGAGTGTACTTAGTATCTGAAGGTATCGGGGATGGTTGGATGAAGATTCTTCATGATCCTTGTTCGAGCTTATTATCAAAAACGAAGACTTGGAAATCTAGTTATTGTTGGGTGACTTTTACCTTTTCTTTTTACCACTTGGGGGAATTGGGCTCTTATCACTGCAAAATAACTATCACTTAAAGGAGTTACGTTGTAGTGCTTAGTGTCACATTCAATTATGGATTTTTAAGAGGTGATATGCGTCTAATACTTGATGGTTGGTTGGTTGAAGAGTATAGAGTACTTAGAGATTCAAATGGGCATGAATTCTCGACACCGCTCTTTGTTACACATGTGCAAGTTTAAGTCACGAGTTTGGGTTAGTTTACTTCAGGATCAAATTCATCATATTGAGTTTTTCTCCATCAGCTGTCACAACAAAGAGCCTACTGAATGATAATGGGTCGATTACATGTTTTGCCAAAAGAGATTGAAAAAAGAGAGATTATGACGTCTGTTCACATCAGTTCAGGCCTCGTACTTCAACATTATGACGTATGAACACAACAGTTCATGCCTCGTACTCTAAAGAAAATAAATGTGTACGCTTCAGTGCGCATTATCTTCGGATGAAGAGAAATCTTCTCACTTATGACCATTCTCATCAACATGCTTCATGCTTTTTCCATGCGCTTTCAATTATCAAGTGAATCGGGCTACTGTTGATTGTTTTCTTATTCCACTTGCTCAACTATAATGACGATGGCGACATCATGTGCTAATTTTACGGGGGAGAAGTGTGAATAAACTACATTTGGATGATTTCACTTATTTAATCAAGAATGGCAACTCCGTATGCAATTCTTGAGGGCGAGAAGAAGTGTGAATTTTTTGCATGGTTGATTGATATTTTAGAATTTATGGTCAAACGGCTCCTAACTCATGTAAGAACCGAGCTTCTTCTTATCGGATCATCTTCACATGTAGTTTCTTCTTAGAGCCGTTGGTTGACATCTTCACAAGCTGATATGAGTTTAATGACAAAGTGCTTCCGGTTGATGCTTCACGTACACATCAACATGATGATTCTGAATAATCTCTCTGTTCTTGTTTGATGTGATTGGTAGTTTGGTGTTACCATTTAGTGTGTTCGTTGCGGGCTAATTGCTGATTTCCTTGATGAACATCTTTATGTTCTTGTTTGATTGGGAGGGATTTTTAGTTAAGGGGATTTGCAAGATGTAAGTTAATTGGGATGCTTTTTGGTGGGATGAAGATGTTAACTATCTATTCCCCAACCGGACAATCTTGAAGAAGGTCGAGTCTACAGTATGTTCTACATTTTTTGATGCATGTTAGAAGACTAAAGACGAGTTGCATTTGATTATCTAAAGACTTCTTCTTAATCTGGGCATTTATCAAACAGATTGTCGGTTTATGGGAGAGCACTAACTGGGGGATAGTGATAAGTCAGATTCAATCCCTAATTAGACTTGCTCACATTCTTTCGCAGCAAGTTGATTCTCACAAGAGTTCAAGTGTTCTTCTTAACAAATTTCTAGTATACGGGCTTATTATTTGTTGCTGATTCTGAAGTATCAAACCAGAAAGGGGCAAGGAGACAAGCATCTAAACGCGAGTAAACTTGATGAACTTAATTCTTCTAAGTGATTGAAGATATCCCGGGAAGACGAATGTCATGACCGCAGAGAAACTCAAGGTTTGACTCATGACGTTTAGAGTCCTTATTCCATCTATGTGGGGGAAGAGATGGAAGAGTTAGTTTCTGAAGATAAAAGAGGTACACAAGTATGACATATTTAGGGAGAGAGATTGTGTACATTGGGGTTACTCAGTTGTTTCACTTGAGTTCTTAATCAGCGATTCAGAGATATAATCACCTATTCTGGAGTTGACATCCGCAGAGATTGTCATCCGCAGAGATAATCAGACTTCGGCTGCTTCTTCAATGTTATCGGTTATTCTTTCTTTGGGAATGTGTGTACTTTGGGTTCTTGAGCTTCATACACTATCATTAGGGAAGAAAAATGTGAACATTGGGTAGGTATTTTCATTCCCCTCATGTTGTGTATTCGGGAGAGCTCTTGGGTATTGGTGTACTTCGGGTTCTTGAGCTTCATACACGCATCATCGTGGAAGAAAAATGTGAACATGGGAAGGTGTTATTCATTCCCCTCATGATGTGTATTCGGGAGAGTTCTCGAGCATTATACAAAGAGACAGACTGCATCAATTCAACTACTTGGGGGAATTGTTCTCTTGACACCTTTTGGAATGGATTGCTTCAGACTTCAATGGAAAAGGAATTTGAGAAGATTATTTAAGTGTGGGATGAAACGTTGCTGTTCTTCTATTGTTGATGATATAACCTCGAACCGAGAACCTCGATTATCGTTCTTAAATGGAGCATGGGATTTATGATAATGGTGTGCTTCTTCGCGGCACCGCTAAGGCAAGCTTGAAATAGAGCTTCGAATCCGCCTAAAAGATTTTCGGTTTGGGGAAGCGCCAAAGTCTCACTTTCGGATGGTTCAATTTCTTTCTTCAATGCAAGAGCCTCTGCTTTGATGGTGAAAGTTTTAGGGATGATGACTTCTATCTTCTACAACGGGGCTGCTCGATATCCTTATCTCTGCTCGATCATCATCTTCTTAAACTATATCATCTACTCTATCTTTGTATATATTTTTCGAAAAACAAAATACAAAAATATAAAACCAACAAAATCAAAATAGAAAAATATAAAATCTTCAAAAACCCATAAAAAATCAAAAAATTTAAAAAATACCAAAAATATGTTTTTCTCAAGACATGTCTTCTGGTATCGATAACATCTACGGTCTTAGAAATGTCATTTAATAATGGCACGGGACCATAGATGAAGTTCGAGCAGGAGGTGTAAATATTATTTTCAAAACATGTCTCAAAATATGGCTTGCAGTTACTTCAGACTGTAACCCGTGCTTTAACCATGGCTTGCTATTATTTCGATAGCAACCCGCTTCTTCAAAGAGGAAAGTTCTGCGCTAAACCAATTTTCAAATATTTCGTGCACTTATCCTAAAACAAAATGAGGAAAGTATGTCAAGGATCCTGTTCCCACACAAATATTTTTCCGTCTAAAAATTCTTCAGAAAAATATTTGTTGTATTCAAAAATTGGTGGATAATGAGTTGCTTATAAAAACAATCAGATTCAGAGTTTTCGTAAAAAATTGCAAACTCAATCTATGACTTCAGCGCTTTTAAATTTTTCAGAAAATGAGTCATCGATTGAGGAGGAGAATGTTTTCAAATCTATATCATCTAACAGGCTTTCTTAATTATCCTATATGCTTAATTAAAAATGATGTTAACCTACGTTGAAGGACTAGGTGCCTAGGATAAGATTGTTAGGATTAAATGATTATAGTTTGATGAAAACATTATTCTCATGCCTTATATGAACTGATTGATATGTTGGATTGACTTTTATTAGTCGATTGCTGTTTGGGTGTTGTCGACCACCATATATCTGTATGTGTGTTCACTAACGTATGCAGGTATATTGGTATATAAGAATGTTCCCTTTCTGGATCCCACAAAATATGTTGATTGGATGCCGAAAGGAAAGGGTAACTATATCTTGGGTTGACAAATGAAGAAACGGAGCTTAATTTGACTTCTATGGAAAGTTGGCATGATAAAGTGCAATGTAAGAGGTCTCACTGCATCAGCAGATGGTTTTTTTCATCATCAAATGAAGAAACGAAGCTTAATTGGACCTCTATGAAGAGTTGGCATAACAAATGCAACGTCGAAGTCTCATCGCATCACAGACGGTTTTCTTCCCCTTCACGGCAACAACAACAAAAGTCGCCAACCACCTAACGATCATTGTGCAGGGATAATAGTGATGATACCATTTTTATAAAACTTTGAAAAATATTGTTTTGAAAATGGAAAAATATTGTTTTGAAAATAAATCGGATTCAAAGTTTTGAAATCAACCGGACTTTATTTTATCAAATCTTCAGTGATTTCAAATTAAATATTTTCAAACGATATTTCATCAAAAAGTCCGTTTGTACGTTATAATGTGGTGATCTAAAGATTTAATGTTATGTGGTATGATTTTCTTTAAAAATCAAGATCTGTCAAAATGAAATTCTTTCTGTTCTTGTTTGATTGTGAAATTGTTTTATTTTACTAAAAGATCTCTTAAAACAATCATACATGACACTAACAATCTTTAATGTCTTAAAATAGTCCTTATCTGTCATTTTTCAAAATCAAATCTTGCCACGTCGTTCCCCAAAATTTTCTAAATGATTTAAATCTTTTGGGGGCACAAATCTCAAATGGTTTGAAATTTGTTGATCGGGGGAGAGATCGTGATTTAAATCTCAAATCTGTTTTAATGGAATTGGTTTTAGTCCTTCAAAGGCACTCTGCCTCCATGTGCCAAACGATTTCAATGTACATAATGCACATGTTGAGGGGGAGCATTTATCCAAAAACAAGATGAGCTTTTAAATCAGGCACATTTTCTCCCATGTTTTCTAAACCTTATTAAATCACGTAGGATGCAAGATATTTTTGATCAGGGGAGAATTTGTGATTTAATAATGAAATTTGATAAAAGGTGATATGTTAGATATAGGATTTTACAAACACATTAAACTATAACCATGTGGGGCGTTAACAATGTTTAGAGAGAGAAAGTTCTAGTGAGAGAAAGGAAGAGAGTTGGGAACTATGTGAAACAAAGAAAAATGGTATTGAAGCTCCAACCCTCTACCTTGCAAGGTAGGGGGTATTTATAGTATCTTACAAACAAACGCCACCTACGGGCTGTGGATCAGGCATACAGTGGGTAAAGACCCGTCCGTCCTCCACGGTGTTACTTAACTAAATACTACTTAACATAAAATAACTAAGACTACGAGCTTTCTAACGATTACATATACTTGAGGTGACCGACACTTTAATTCCTGTAATTTCTAATTCCTAACAATCTCCCCCTAAGGGAGGTCACCTCAAACACACATTAAAATTACATTGAATGCAAACAGATATCACATTGAGATTGTTCTTGGATTCTTGTCCATGTTCTTTGTTATGTAGCTCGTAGTCTTTTGATTCTTCATTATTGCATGTTTGGAAAATCTGAGTGGAGGTCTTTAACTGATCCACGGATAATGAAGTTTTGAGCCGCCTTTGAGATCATCACCACATTAAAGCTCTCGACTCAACCTTTGTGGTGTTGGTAATTAGTGATGTTGTGTCTTTTGGACCCATGCTCACATTCCGATCATGATTTATTCTTATCGAGTAGCGGAATCTATCGTTGATTCATGATATTGGCGCAGCCAGAAAGCGTAAGCATGGAGTGAAATATCAGAGTCATTGATGCACCAATCATGATTTCTTTAGATATGAATGTGTTGTGTAAGCATGCGGCTATGGATTGACCGCTCCATTCGATCACCGCAACGCGGGTATACCCGCATAAGACAGTTAGCAATAAAGCGCACGAAAGTGTCTTTGATCACTTTCGTTGAATTGAGGTACACGCCCACGGTTCCTCCGCATTGTTCAAGATAAGTACGCCTGTGATCGTATAATTCAAGAATTTCCTTGACGTGGTTTCGCATTGCTCTAGCCGCTTCAAACCGAGCGTCTCAAAGAAGACAACATGGAGTGAGTGAACCAGCGAATAGAAATTCACTGATTGATAAAAAGAGATTTGAAAAACAATCGTGTATTGCTCAATAGAAATTGTTTTTGCAATACATCGAAGGTTTTAATGAAAATCATTTATCAATCATAAACACCTTTTATTTTGAAATATTTGTACACAGTCGATGTGCAAGAGAAAAGAGTTTTTAAGCAAAACGACCGGTTTTTCAAAGGTATCCGTCAATCCATTTTCTAGGACCTGGATTGATTCAATTTTGAATCGCTCCACTGATGAGGTCCATATGTCATAAACAAGTCTTGGCAATACCACAAGGATAGTGCGTAGGACTTCTCAAAATACATTCTCACATTCCACATTGTGTGAAACTGTGAGCCTTTATTGACAGTGTCCTAATGAGATTTATTGATGATCTCGTGGCTCTAGACTCAATTTGTGCAAATTTGGTTCCTATGCCGGAGACTAGGGAAAGGGTCTCCTTCTTCAATACCAACTATCTCTAAGAGAAAGTCGATAGATTATGTTGGTTCCCCGTGAGAATGAAACAAGCCCTTTTAAGAGGAACTTGAGTAGCTTGAGAAGTTAGTGCAGTGCGTCACTGGGTCCATGACGTCTTGTCTTCAATACCAGTGTTACCTTAGTAACCACCAGTAGCATATGTATTGAACCCGGTTTCTGCCCTAAGGTTGAATAAATGGAGTGCTATTTCTTTTCACCCTTTTTCTCATTCAATTCTTTTTCATTCTTCAACCCCTTCAGTGCTTACCGAGACTTCATAACTAGAACCTTGTTGGGTTTGTTCCAGATTACTTAGCTCAATCTCATCCGCACTCTTCCCATATTCTCATTTTCTCTTTTTTTCATCATACCTAAGGACTTCTACACTATCTAGTGGATTGTCCCTGGGTAGATCCATCCGGTTCTGGCGGATCATGGGACCTCAACCTAACCTTATCATCCTTATATCACCATACATAAAGTAAAGTTGGTCGGTCTTTTTGGTATCGTTCATCTGCCATAGGAACCAATTGAAAACCATTTGAAAAATCAATCAAGATACTTGTGATATAGAATCAAAGCATTTTGTATCTTAATTGTTTTGATATTTTAGAAACGCTCCCCCTCAACATATGCATAATAGTTTAGAAATTGTTTTAGCACATGGAGGCAAGAGATCTTAGAAATCGTTAGATTGAGAATGAAAGGTCCAATCTTTTGATTAATCATTTTCTAAAGTGATCATCATCACTTCCCAATCAATTTGTGTAAATAAAACATTTTGAGGAAGGATGAGGTTTTCAAAAGTTTGCTCCCCCTCAATATGTGCCTCGAATTTTGAAAGAATTTTGCACATATTAGAGGAAATCTGCACTTAGAGACAATTCAGACACGTTTCAATAATTTGAGGTTTAAAATAGTTGCTCCCCTCAACGTGTGCATGGAAAATTTGAAATCGCTTTGTCACTGGGAAGCAAACATACTAATCACTTATGAAACCATCTATCGAATTATCAGTTTAAATCCAATTTAAATCACAAATTCTCCCCGATCACGAATTATCAAAACATTTGAGATTTGTGATCTCGAAGATTTAAATCGATTTTGAAAGCTTTTTAAGGAGAATTGTGACTTGATTTTGAAAACGTTTTAACCGATAAGGATCGGATTTTGAGACTTTAGACTCCAAAGATTTAAACATGCTTGAATATCTTTTGAAAGCAAACCATTTTTGAAAAAATACACTTTTATAATTAAAATCATTCTCCTCCTCAATCAATGACATAAGTTGTTGATTGAGAGATAGATAGTTTTAACAACCGCTTAAGTACAAATGATTTTAAAAATTGAGCCCGAGTAATTTTTCAAAGCAATTGTTTTCATTGATAGTGAGAATTTTATTATAGAATCAGAGCATGAGATTTGAAAAACAAGATAAAGCATGGCTCTGTTCTTTCTTTTTAACACGGGTTACTGCCTGAAATGACAATAAACCACCATTTTTCTTCGCCTCATTTTTATTTTTATTTTTTTATTTTTTTTATTTATAAAAAAAACTATGTACATTCGATGAACATCTAAAGACCCGTGACATTATTTGAATATCAACCCAAAGTCCGTAGATGATATCGAATCGAGAAAAGCAAGACAAAAAGACAATATTTTTTAAGGATTTTTCGAATTTTTCACATTTTTATGGATTTGAAAGTTTTATAATTTTCTATTTGATTTTTGAAGGTTTTGTAATTTTGTATTTTGCATTTTGAAAAAAATATATACAAAGAGATAGATGAAGAAAGACCTTCACTCCTCGTCTTCCTCCCAAGACGTTTGAGTGTTTTTTGTTGAAGGCTTTTCAAGCCAAGTCGTGGAAGAATAAACTCAAAACGTTCTCTTAGAAGAGCTTTGGTGAAGATGTCGCTAACCGGTATTCAGTCCTCACAAAATAGAGTTCCACCACACCTTTTTCCACTTGTTCTCTGATGAAATGATGTCGAATGTCGATATGCTTTGCTCTTGAGTGTTGAACGTTATTGCAAGAGAGAGCAATAGCACTTTTATTATCACAAGATGCAGAGGGATTTTGTTGAATACAAAGCCATAGTTAATTGAGATCTCATCCATAGGATTTGAGCACAGCAAGATGACATGGCTATGTATTCACCTCAGAGGAAATAGAAGTACTCATTTGCTTCTTTGAAGACCGATCACAAGCTTATCACCCAACAACTGAGCACCTCCGACGCATTTCGACGTGTATCTTGACACCTCGCATGATCTGTGATGCATATCCGTTAGTGACATACCGGTCCTTCGGTACCAAAGTCCCATGTTGATGGTTCCTTGGAGGTACCGAAAGACCCGCTTAACCGCTTCAAGGTGCTTTTTGGTAGGCTTAGCCTGGTATCTAGCACACATGCATACAACAACACGTAATATCGTGTCTAATGGTCCGTGAGGTACATCGTGGATCCATCATGCTACTATATTTCGTTTGGTCTACCATGATCCCTGAGTGGTCCTCATCCAGTTTTGTACGCTCAATCATGGGAGTGTCAACAGGTCACTAGAATCAAATCCAAATTTCTTTAAAATCTCATTTGCATATTTAGATTGATTTATGAAAATGCCTCCGGACTTTGTAAAATTTGTAATCCCAAGAAAATGACATTTGTCCCATCATTGACATTTGAAATTTAGAACCCATTTCATTTGAAAACGGTCACACTCATTGGGGTCGGTCGAGGCAAAGATGATATCATCAACATAAATTTGAACGTGAATTAAGTGTTTGCCTCGACTTCCGGTGAACAATGTTGGATCAACTCGCTCCTTTGCTCCGGTAGACGAAGAAACTTTGATAGCATATCATACCATGCCTTTGGAGCTTGCTTTAAACCATAAAGAGCCTTCTTCAAACGATAAACGTGAGTAGGATGCTCTGGATTCACAAAGCCTTCAGTTTGCCGACGTGAGACTTCTTTAAGATCTCCGCTCGAAACGCCGTCTTTACATCCATCCGATAGACTACCATGTTCTTACTTGCAAAGATTAGCCAAGAATATTCCGATTGCCTCGATTCGAGCAACTGGAGCAAAAGATTCTTCAAAGTCAATACCCTCCTCTTGACGGTCTCCTTTAGCAACCAATCGAGCCTTGTTCTTTAACACATCACCATGCTCATCAAGTTTCACTTTGAAGATCCATTTTAGAGCAATGATCATAGCACAACTGGAGCAGTACTAATTCCCATACATCAAGTCGATCAAACTCATGAATTTCTTCTTGCATGGCATTGAACCGCCTATCTTCATTCATGGCGGTCTTAACATCTTTTGGTTCGATCTTAGAGAGTACGGAGTTGAAGAAGCACCATAAGGCATCTGTTTCAAGTTGTTTCCGTGTGGATACAGGACGAGAGGGATTTCCAATGATGTTGTCTAATGGATGATCGTGAGTCCATTTTCGAGGTATTCATGTGGCCGTGGTTGAGGGACCAAGTAGCAGAGTCGATGTCTCCCGATGAAGATGGTTCTGATGATGATTCAGGAGCAAATATGTTTTCAAATGGAGCATCTTCGGAGTAGCAAAGGGATTGACTTCATCCTGTAAATCAGAAGCATTTCCATGATGTACACTTGATGATTGAAGATTTGTTGATGAAACAGATTGGTCGCCAGCTTCTTGGCTTAATGACATAGAAGTTGAAGGGTTAATTTCATTGACGGGATAGAAGCTCTGTTGATTGAGTTGTCATATCATTGTTACTTGGCTCAAATTGTTCATCAAACATGGGATCAAACAGTTTCTTTAAATCATCTTCTGAGGGAGGTACATATGGAGTCTGCTGATGAGGAGTTTGGTACAAGATATGAACCAATGGGATCTTTGAAGTGCGGGTCCCGAACCGATTGTCCAGAGCCATTTGACCGGTCACCATCAAACGTGACGTGAATTGTTTCCATGATATTTCAAGTTCTCTTGTTGTAGATTCGGTAACCTTTTCTGTTAGGTGCATAGCCTACAAAAACTCCAATGTCCGCTTTAGCTCTCAGTTTCCTAAATCTTGACCATCATTAGTTGGATAACATAAAGCACCAAACACACGAAGGAATGATAGATCAGGTTTTCTATTGTGGACAAGTTCATATGGAGTTTTTCCATGAGCAAGTGTGAATCGTGGATCGATTTGGGTGTAGCATGTAGTGGCGATATGGCTTCACCCCGTGAGAAACATTGGAACTTTTGAGTAAATCAAAGATAGTTCTATGGGCTTCCACAAGAGTTCGATTGCCTTTCAACTACACCGATCTGTTGAGGAGTTCGAGGAACACTTCTTTGATGACTGATTCCAATACTTTCATAAAACTCACCAAGTTGTTTGTTAACAAACTCAGTTCCATTGTCCGCTCGATGATTCTCGCCGCTTTGTTAAGATCGAACCTCAGTGTTTGATGAGTTTGATGATGATATCTAGAGTTTCATCCTTTGTCTTTAAGAACTTTACCCATGTGAATCTAGAGAAATCATCAACCACAACTAACACATATTTCTTCCCAAAGATATTCTCAGACTCTCATGGGTCCACATAAGTCCATGTGAATTGTATGAAGAACTTCAGTGACTGAGTTTGTAGGTTTGGGTTTATGGGCATACTTCTTGCTTTTTCCCAATTGGCATGCTGAACAAAGATGATCCTTTTCATACTTAAGTCTAGGTAGACCTACAACTAAGTCCTTTCTCGAGAGATCATTGATGGTGCCAAAGTTCAAGTGATTGAGACGACGATGCCATAACCATGACTTTGTTTTTAGAAGCCTTTGACAACAAGCAAATTGGAGAAGACTTCATCATATCTTCGATAGAGATGGTGTATAGATTTGAACCACGAGAACCTCTTAAAAGTTCCTTACCATCAAGTTCTCTAACGAAACAAGTATGTTTTCTCAAGGCTACTTCTAGATCGTAATCACGAATTGACCAACAGAGAACAGATTACGACCAAGACCTTCCACATAATATACCCTGGAGATAACACTTTTACCAACAACATAATCTCCATAACCCATAATTGCACCAAAATGATCATTCCCGAATCTAACTGTCCCGATGAATTTTCTCACGAAGTTCATGAGCCGACCGGTCTCCAGTCATATGCTTGGAACAAACTGAGTCCGTGTACCACGTAATCGATTTGAACGATCCGCAGCTGAACATAGACAAGAAAGGATAACTAGATAATTGGGATCCCCATGCAAGAATGGGTTCCACTTGGTTAGTAACAGAAATTGGAACACCCACATCGAAATAAAAGCAATGGAATCATTGGGAATAGATGCAAGGTCGGTGTCTGATTTGACCTATTCAAGGTATGTTCACTTCTTAAGAGAATAGTTCTACCAATAGGCATCCATTTTCTAGTGGGCATAGTCTTAGCGCTTTGAGGACAAACTGATTACTCTTATGGCCAAAAGGTATCCAATAATAACCTATCTTTATAAATGTTCTTCCTGGGTTTCCACCTGCTTTCTAACAATCTTTCGTCTTTACCTTTTAGCCTTCTTTGCACGAATATTAGCATTAACAATTTTAACGGGCATTTGACAAGATTAGACAAATCATTCACACCACATTCATGATTAGCAATGTAATTCAAGCGCATATCATTACAAGGTTTGCAAATAGTATCGAATTCAATTAATTACAAGACGCCTATGGCTAATACTAGAATCAACATGATTCGCTTTATTCAACTCAAGCTTAAAGTTCCTAGATTGGTCTTCTACTCTCTTCCAATGCACATTCTTAGCTTGCAAGGTCCTATCATTCCTTGTATTGTCTTGAGACTTTGACCGCCGCTTTAATGTCATTGATTACTCTCAAGAGGAATGGGAACATTAGTTGGTTGATCTAGTTTTTGCATTCCTGAACTTGATGTGCAAGGATCTCAACTACTAGAAAGCACATTAGTGTTTACTTTCTTAAGATCGTGATTTGAGCTTTTGTGCACACTAAAATTCACTTTCTTAGCACTAACATATCCGAATCAACTACTTGAAGGCACTCTAAGGTTGACATTCATAACATTGGGGATAGAACGGATTTTATGCTTGGCACTAGGCATAGAACAAGGCATCACAGCTTTGCCTTTTGCACCTAAGGATTTTGGACATGTTGCAATTACACATTCAAGCAGCTCTTGAGATCGCTTGGCCCGAGGCAAGCAAACCTCATTTCTCTATCAAGAGGTTTATTAATGAAATCCTCTTCAACAATCTCATGGAGACATTCTAGACTATCCTTAAGGTGAGCACAATAGTCATGAAACGCAAGTTTATTATTCCTAAGATGAGGAGGAATATATTTAACCGTCACAATGTATTTGCAGTCTAAGGGTGACTTTGAAACAACATTCTTATTAAAAACAAGTGGCGCTTTCCCATTTCCGACTTCTCAGATTCTCAATTTCTTTTGTAAAGACGTTATTTTTTCGTTGTTTTGGTCACGAGTGACTTTCATTGAATCATATAACTCTTTAAAGTGTCGCTTAACTTTTTCATTTTCTTCTAGAAAACTCTCGTTTCCTTTTGTAAGGCATTAACTAAGTTTTGAAGATGAAAAGTTTGAGAGTACCGAGAATCTAAAGGAGGAGGCATTTGGGATCCAGTCACATTGTTCTTTTCACCCTTTAATTGAGAGATTTGGGCTTTCAACTTTTTGATCATGTTACAATGAGCTCGAATCTGTTCATCACGCTTGCTAATTTCAAAAATCCGCATCAAATTCTGGAGCATCCAAGGATGTCTTGATATTTGAGGTTTTAACATTTTCTTTTAGATGTTGATATTTTAGTTGTACAAAATGTTCAACTTCTAGTTTAGAAAGATGCTTAACCAAATTATCGTGATCATCCTGATCAATTTTCTCATTAAGTTTTGAATTAATCTTTTCAAGCTCAATGACACGATCATGGGAGACTTTCGAGAGCAACATGATAATTCATGAAATTGAGAAGCATTAATGGAGCAACCAGTAGTGTAAAACACGTCTTGAGCAATACATTCATAAATAAGATTCTCATTCAAGGTATGCAAGTTCTTCCTCTCAATCTCATTATATTTTAATGCTCGCTCATAGTCACTAACCTCAACTATCATTGCATCAAATTCATTTTCCATTCCTTTAATATTTGAAGTTATCCCTTTTTTAAGACTCTCAAAATGATCTTTTAGTAGTTTGAAGAAAGGCATGACCTCGCTAGATAGCATTCTTTTGTTTGCTCAAAACCCCTTTCCCTTCAGCTATCCAATGGGTGTGATCTTTTTCTTACAAGTTTTCTCAAAATCGACAAATAGTTGAAGAATAACATATTGACTGATTAAGGTCTTGCTTTTAGTGGCAATAGTCCTAGGAACTAAATGCATTGGTGTATTGGGAGGATACACCGCCGCTTGCATTTTCCTAAGGGGAGGGTTTGTTTCAACAAGATTCTCAGCTTTTAGCTTATCTAAATCCTTTTTCCGTAAAACTTGTTCGTGTGTTAATAACGTTTGAGGCTTAAATTTGTTTAAGGAGATCCAGTTTTCCTTCTTGTAGTCATGGGGTTTGATCGTGATGTTATTCTTTTTGCATTCGGGATCTTCTAGCTTCTTATTCATTTTCACCCTAGATGCATCATCTAATATTCTATCTTCCTCGAGCACTCAACGAAGCTAGGTTTTTGTCTAGGTTTAAGAATCTCATTGCCATCATAGATTACATTTTGAGCAGCTTTAGCTAACTTAATCAGTACTGTGGTTGGGTTTATCTATAATGGGAACACTATGCTTATCGCTTATAACTCTATGCTTAGTGACCATGTGAAAATGGTATTCCTTGTATGCACAACTTATTTTCAATATTGTTCTTCAAAGTTTTTAGATTAGAAAAATCATTCAAAAGTTTTGATTCCTTGGCATGAAATTCTTGCTAAGCACTTTTAACATTTTCTTGAAGTTCTTGTTTTTGCTTAGCAGCTTTTGAAAGCTTTTCTTGTAAGGAATTTAACTCTTGTTTTAATACTTCTTCTCTAAAATTACTTTTTCTAATGATTGTACGCATTTGGTCATCCATTTCCGCCACGCAGAGGTCAACTCAAATTTATCACGTTGTTCATAAATAGCAACACGTTCTTTATAGGCATTCAGTTCAGAGATAACATAATCATCGGGACACATGCAAAGGTATTCATCAAAGACATAATCATCATTGACTGCAGGAGATACATCACTTGATACAATCACACTTTCACTTTGTTTCACATATTGATCATATGGGACAACATTGATATTACCCATATTTTCAACATCTGATTCAATGATTTCAGTTGATTGTATTTCATTATGTATCTTTTGCACATCAACTTCATCGTATAGTTTTAGTACCTTAGAAATGATTTTGTCTTTGGATGGACCAGTTTGTGGTGAAGATGAGACCTTAGGAGAGACCATTGGAGAAATGCTAGCCATGAAAATTGTTTGTGCAGTAGGTCCATCATCAACATCAGAGTCGTGATGCATCACACCTACTTGAAAGGCATTCGATGATTGTGACCTATCTCCCTAATAGGTCGCCATCCACATCTGCATCATATGTCTTTGCATTTTCCTTAGCAAGAAACAACAACTCTTCTTCATCCAAAGCTACACCATTATCATGAGGCTTGAACAAGCAACATCTTATCCCCTGAAGTATTCAAAGATTCGAGCGCTTTTGGCAATGTGCGCTCTTGCAATGTGTCCCTCACCACCACAGCTTGTAACATTTGACCGGCTTTGCTTGTCCTTGATTTCCATTCCTTCCTCGGTTCTCGATTTCCTCCATAACCTCCACCGCTCCACCTCTTCTCCTGATCAGATCGCCTTTCTTGGACCGGCTTTTGCACCATAACCTTCCATCTCTCGACAGGGCTTGATTGTGTGGGTTGGATGTTGTTCTGAGGTTGTTGTTGGTGTGTGGGAGAGTGTTCATGTTTTGACTAATCATGAGAGCTAGTTGACTAATGAAGTTTCCTACGGATGCATCAGATCGCCTTGTTTGAACATAGGATAAGGAATGAGTTTGTGAGTTCCATCACCCATGGGTATAACTTGTGAAGCTTTAGTGGTAATCCCAATGTTTGAGTAGAAGGCAATTGAATCATTTGATGAGCTTGTCTCTCTTGGATTTGTTTTGAATTGTTCAAGAATCCTCTTTTCAAACATGGCATGTCTCTCATTCTCAAGAAGGAAGGCATAGAGTTGCTCATAGTTTGTATTCTTCAATCCTTTGGTTAGCTTCACGGAGGTGACAAACTTGTGCCATTCGGGATTCATGTTGTTCACAAACTTTGAGTTTAATCAATATTTGGCATAGTCATTCTCATGTTCCTCATGTCATTAACAAGCTTGTGGAATCTCACGTAATACTCATAGACACTCTCATCCGGTTTCATCTTGAAGTGCTCAAATTCATCATAGAGTTGTGATTCTCTGTCTTCCATGGTTAATTTCGAACCGTAGAAGAAGCATCTTGACATTATCCCATACGCCTTTGCTTCGTTGTTGTGATTGATAAGCTTGTAGATGTCTTTTGGAAGACCTTGTAATATGATGTTAGAAGCCCCGATATCCGCATCGAATCTCTTCTTCTCCTTATCATTGAGCTCATCATACGTCTTTGGTTTGTCTATTCCATAGATCATTGTTCCATCTTCACCAGATCAATTATGTCTCTGGTAGTCTCAACTCTATACGGTCCTTCATCAATCGATTTGAGAATGTTGACCCCATTTTCCTTTCCAAGACAAGTATAATCGATTCTTTGAGCATAAGAGTCGAATGGCCTGGCAAACATAGGTGGACTAGTATCCAACCTACCGCTTGAACGCCCTCGCCTACGGAAGAAACAATAGTATGAACGATGTTTTCCATGATTACAAGTTCTACGGGATTTTACAATTCTTTGATTAAACCGGAAAATTGATTCTTTCACGGGATTTTACTAAACCAAAAGAACAACCGTAAGAATGTATCACGAAGTCTAAAATTTGACAAGTAGTAAAACACACAACTCGCTTAGTTATCAACTCGCTAACACCCAACTTGCTCAAGGAGACAACTCGCTTAAGGTATCAACTCGCTAAATAGCCAAGTCGCATTAGCATCAACTCAACATCAGTCAACACGCTTAATGAATCAAGTCGCTAAATAGCCAACTCGCTTTAGTATCTACTCACAACTCAATCAACTCGCTTGAACACCAAGTCGCTTAAATTAACTCGCTAGCTTTACAACTCGCTTAATAGCTAAGTCGCTTTAGATCTCAAGTCGCTTAAAGAAACAACTCGCTTAGAACCCAAGTCGCATAAAAATCAACTCGCTAAATAGCCAAGTCGCATGTACCAACTCGCATCCAATAACAAAGCAACTCGCTTTGAAGAACAAACTATCCGAGACTCAACTCGCTTCGTGCAAACTTCAAAAATAACTACTTTATCAATCAAAAACAACCAAACCACAATGATTTAAGCCTTCCAATTCAAAACATAAACACATATGATGATCCTAAACACAAAAGTACAAGCAAAATTCAAACTTTAACACTAGAATTTGTCCAAATGAATCAAACTCTCCTAAACCCTTAATACCCCAAAAACCTTATGAAATCCACCAAAACAAAAAGCATGAAAGATGAGTGATCAAACCATGGCTCTTGATACAAATTGTTAGATATAGGATTTCACAAACACATTAAACCATAACCATGTGGGGCGTTAACAATGTTTAGAGAGAGAAAGTTCTAGTGAGAGAAAGGAAGAGAGTTGGGAACTATGTGAAACAAAGAAAAATGGTATTGAAGCTCCAACCCTCTACCTTGCAAGGTAGAGGGTATTTATTGTATCTTACAAACAAACGCCACCTACGGGCTATGGATCAGGCATACAGTGGGTAAAGACCCGTCCGTCCTCCACGGTGTTACTTAACTAAATACTACTTAACATAAAATAACTACGACTACGAGCTTTCTAACGATTACATATACTTGAGGTGACCGACACTTTAATTCCTGGAATTTCTAATTCCTAACATGATCGTTTTGATTCAATTGTGTAGGTTGCTCTCTCATATGTGCTTGATGCAGGTTTTACTGACCAGGTCTTAATATTTATAGTGTCTCGCTATACCTATGGTCTACCCTAATGCACTAACGGGCAGTGTACCCGGTCGTGTGTAGTGTAGTAAATGGTAAAGCCGAGGTCGTCCCAAGAGCTATGTGTGTCGGATAATTACTAAGTCTAATTGTCATAGAATAATAATGGTTTGATATGGTTTTAATTAATTAAACTACTAATGCAGAATATAAAAGCAATAAAATGGTAGAAAGGAAATCAATAGAGGAATAGTGGTGCTAACCTAGTCAATCCTCCTAACTAGTTATGTCTACGCCTACCTACTTCCAATTACTTCAAAGTGGGTCAAATTCGAGAGGACAACATTTGGTCAATTCGCCCTAATCTATCGCCAAAAGATGCCACCACAGGAGAAATCAGCACCGCCATAAGTCCCGTTGTTCCTGGTCCCCTAAGCCAAGTCATTAAGTACCGCTACATGCTAGATTCTAAATAGTGAGTGCCCGGCCGTTAGGAACTTAGACACTACACCCCCAAATTCTTAAGTTCATCCAAACGATAGGTGATCAGTTGGTCAAATCGCACAAGTAGAAAGGGTTGTCAGTTGGTCATATCGCACCCTTCCTCTCTCACCGGCCACCCGTGGTCAGCTTGGTCATATCTCCTAGGCAATTGGCCTCTACCGCCATTCAAAACTACCGAACCAGGGTGACTACCAAAGAACTATGCATGCATACACTTAGAAATAATTGTACTAAAGTAAAGGTAAACGTAAACAAAACAATTAAGGAATCATAACTAGGCTAGCACCAAAGGGTGCTTAGCCAGCCATATTAATCATGCAAATCAATTCAATATTCAAAGGTATGAAATATATGAATTGAAAGTAAAAGAAATAATAAACGCTAAAGCTTATCGTAATGGTGTGACTTCTCCCTTGGAAACAGCTCCAGTATGCTTCCCTAGACCTCCCTAGAGCTTTTCCCACGCTCTGAGTATTGTGTGTGGAATGGAATGAATAAAAATGCCGGAATTGTAGGGTGTTTATAGGTGTGTATGGGTTACTGGCAGAACAAAAGATGAGTTACGCCGTAACCTCCGTAAATGCACTAGATTTGCTAGTTACTACAGAATCCTAATAAGTGGTTACCAGTAGTCTTCAATAAACCAAGTTACATCGAAATGATGTAGTAGTTACTTCGTAAGTATCACCAAGTGGAACCTCTTTTGACCTAATGGAGTTACGTCGTAATCTTTGGAAGGATTTACGCCGTAACCTCTTGATGAGTTAGACTTCGTGGTCATGCAATAGTTACGTAATGTGAGACGAAGTTACGCCGTAACCGCTTCAAAATAAGCATACTATGATAAATCCTTAGTAAAGTTTCCATTTCCGCGTCTCGTTAGCTCCAATGCTCGTAATTTTCCCCGAAAGTGTAAAACAATGAAAAACAAGCGTAAATCCATATAAATGATATAAATAACGAGCATTAACTGGGAAAATTGACACTTAATATTCAGGACTATTTGATGTTATCAAATATCCCCCCACTTGAACTCTACTTGCCATCAAGTAGAACTTATTAGATAGATTCCTAAAAATACATCTTCAAAAACCTGGAAAATATGAGTTTACAAAGCCGAACACCTCGCGAAAGGGGAACAAACACTCAAATCTCTCAACTATTCTAAGTGTCAATTTCGGGTGATCACTCAAACGCATACATATAGCATGTATTCTTTCATAAGCTTGGCGGTTACACAAATCTCCACCACTAGAGTTAAGGGCTAAACAAATTTCGAAGGCAATATGGGTAGACACGACAAAGGTTAAGGAGGTGACTCGTCATTACTAACATGTCACGCATAAGGGACAAAATCAATGATACATGACCAAATCCATGGTCAAGACACCAAAGATTGCTCACTGCATCACCTAGACACGCTTCATGACTAAAAGGGTATGATAAGACATGGGATATATAATTGGTGTAAAATGAAAAACAAGCATGTAGTCTATATCTATAACTAAGTCATCACCACTTACCGTCCGCCAAAAGTTTAAGTTTAAGTCCGGAGACCGGATCATGAAATGCAAGGTAGATGTGTCATTAGAGGACGCCGTGATGGGCACACTACCTTTTCTTCTTCAGTTGGTATTACTCCAACTCCAATCTTCAAATGTGACCGAGGTGGCCTCCTCGATACTAAACAATAAAGCTCATACTATAGTGCTTATAACATTGCACTTTACAAAATCATAACTGAATCAACTATTTTTTTTAAGGAATCATATCTGATAACATAACATCCCCCCACTTGAGATGAACAATGGGAATTCGGGGGGTCTTCAATGATCTTCATAATTGTTGTTGATGAAAGCGTGATTTCCAAACCTTTCCACTCGAACCTTGAACTTAGGAAAATGATGACTTCTTAATTACAAATAAAGACTACATGGTAGGCTAAGGTGTAAGGGTGTAACGAAACAATATATTGGGGTGACAAAATGAAAGGAATGGCTCAAAAGGGTGTATCTAGGGGTATCTTGCACTAAAGGGGAGTGCAACAAAAGGGTTTCACATGGGGTCGAAAAGTCGAGGTGACTAATCGATAGACTCACAATGGTAGGCCGTTTGGGTGATAATCCTATAATAATGCCTTCTAAAACCGAAAAGACCAAATACATCGAGCTAACTCAACATACCTCGTCTATGGTCTCAAATGATGCAAAGGCCAAGTTCTAAAGTTTATAAGCTCACACACTCATAATTTGATGGATTTGGGGTAAAATATAGGAAACGGATAAGGCTAATCTCACCATGTAATATCAAGGGTTGTATGTGCTCGGGTAAGGTCTAATCTAGTTAGGTTCAGAAAAACATGTCAAAATTTTAAAAATGGCATAATTTTTCAAAATAAACTAGAAAACTGAGGGCTTAAATAAAGTTCACCGATAATTCTACCCCGGCCCCCACTTGAATTGTACAAAGTCCCTTTTGTACTAGGCATTAAAAATAAAGGTGAAGAGAAAGGTAGAATTAGAGTAAAACTTCCCTAATTTGCTTCAAAAAGAAGAAGGCCCACGAAAGGATCGCCTTCGCTAAAAGCGCATGAGCAAACTTCAATTCCTGAAATCACAATACCGACAAGCATAATTCTAAAAAGAAAAATAAAAATGAAAAATAAACCTAACTCACTTTCGTAGGAATCACGGCTGCATTTAGCTTAATGCAACAAGCCTTTAAACCACTTGGTGTCCAAAGTGGACGAAAGTGAAGTCTCGGGAGGTTCAAGGGAACACACCCACAAAGTTCATTTAAAAACTAATACAAGGTTACCGTGTTTTAAAATGAAAGAATTAAAGCAGAGGAGAGTTACGTCGTAACTCCAATAAGAGAGTTACCAGAACTTGAAAACCCGGTATGAGTCGAAGCGATGGTTACTGCTGCGTAACCACCGAGATGGTATTACGCCTTAGTTGGTAATGTGTCAAGAATTCTCCGCTAAAATGTTGGTTACTACATAATCACCAAGATGAGTTACTACCGCAACTCGTCTCGATCAACAAGAATCGCAATGAATTACTTCATTGTCTCCCAAAAACGTTAGAAAACACAAAACCCAACAAAAGGAAATAAAACAAAAGAAAGAGATAATTCGGTTGTCCCGAAAGAGCACTTTTCTTTATTTTCACGAGTCTTTAAGTTAGACTCAGAGTCGCATGGTTACCGCTGTTTGTCATTACTTCAGGACTGGTGATCTCCATGTTGAAGCCGTGATCAAATTCTCATCCCGCTTGTATCCATCCCCAAGTTCTAAACGCCCTAAGTAAAAAAATTTGATCTTTTGGTAGGGGTGATGAAAACCTTTGGCCTTATCTTCTTCATTAATACCAAGCAGGGTTCTAGCATAACTCAACTGTCTTTTAGTCCAATTTTTAAAGTTTTTGACAGTCCTTGGCATTTTGAAAATAGTTTTATCATCGCCAATCTTTAGCCAAACCGCCTTCATTCATGTTTTTATCAAGCCCAGATATTTCTTTAAAGGGTTTTCAAAAATCACCCCATTTCATCATCGCTATGAATTCGCTAACATCTTCCAAAACCACAAAGTCTACTTAGAAACGAGTGCCTCCTACAAAAACTCGTGATGTTTGTTGCTATCCCTAGGAAGTTGTTTCCTTTGTAATCAAGCTACTTTTCCATAACCCGTTGTAGCATTCTTAGAGATAATATTGATCGGGAATCTGCATCGATAAATGGGTGAAAGTCAATGAATCCAATCTTGCTTGAGATCTTCAGATAATAGGGATTCCTATGATGGATTCGTGCCCCCATCTCATAAAACTGCGGTTGGTTTGATTGCAAGAATGTTTTTTCAGAGTTGTCTTGCCAATGGGTCATCTCGACATCACTAGAAAGGTCTTCAGCGCTTAACCCTACGTTATCTTCTTCCTCAAAATTCATGAAAACATCAAAATCTTTCCCCGAGTCAATTTCTCCGATCCGGGTCGCTAAGAAACTTTTCATGGCTTCTCCAAAATCCCCCACTTGGTCAATAACACACACCTTCTCCTGGTGGACAAATGTTCATTAGGTCCTAATGTGGCGACTCTCCATTAGCCTCCAGAGTCAATTTCCTCAAGAAGACATCTACTTTAGTATGAGCAGAGTAAGCATGGGTCTTCCTAAAATGACAGTGTATCCCGTTGTCTTCCTGATATCAAGAATCACAAAATCAACTAGAAAAAGGAATCTCTTTGTCTTCACTAATACATTTTCAACAATTCCTAATGGCAATTGCATGGATCGATCGGCCATTTCAATTTTCATCTTGGCCGGTTTTAAGTTACCAATTCCCATACGCAAAAACATCGAACGAGGCATTATACTAATACTAGCTCCAAGATCGCCTAGTATGCTACACAAGTTCAGCTCTCGATATAGCAAGGGAGAGTAAAACAACCTCGATCTTTTCCTGTGGTAACTCGCCTCAAAACCGCCGAGCATCGCTCGTTGAGGCTTAATAGTCTTATTACTAATTCCGGTAGTATTATTAGAATCATTGGGAAGGTTCACCGAAGTTTGGTCCGTAAGTAATTTCTTCCATGCCGACTGCCGCTAACCTTTCTCAAAAGGTCAAGGGTTCTTCGAGAGATAGTTTTGCCAGTGTGAAAACTTCCTCCTCCCGAGCTAGGTAAGAGATGGCTTCAACATGAACTCCACACTTTCCTCTAATCTTTTTATCCTATCGTCAGAATTTTAATAGAAGAATTTATTATCCACTAATGCTCTCATCATCTTTTCAATCCTATCGCCTTGCTCTCTTGATTCTTGATGTGGTCGAATCTTTTTCTCAATATTGCTTCCTCGATCGTTTCAAATACACTATTAACTTTTTCAATCCTACATGCTTCGCTTTCTTCCAATCTCCGGCCAAAAATTTCCCCGTAACTGTATTCTTGTTTTGTTATAGTCTTCATTACTTTATGATCGAAGTTATCTCTGGTCCATATCCAAAGATCCATGTGCCACTTGTAGCAATGTTCAGAATCGGCCAATACATTCCAAGGCCTGATCAGAGTCATGCTAGAATGGGTCTTGGTGAATCAAGGAGCTCGTGTTTAAGATTAAACCCCGATAGAAAATGTACACGATCGATGTGTTGTTTAAATCATGAGTAGGAAACGATAGAAGCTCATGAATCTTTCCCACGCTTGGTACAACGCTTCTTCACCAATCTGCATTTAATTGATAGATTCTCCCAGAAGCCTAGCCATTTTAGAAGGAGGCAAAATTGCCGATCTAACTCCTTTCTTAGTTTTTCCCATGCTTCTTTACTTTCACTAGGAAGTTTGTTATACCATCTCTTAGCCGCTCCAGAGTCATAGAAAAAATCCTTGCAGCCATCGAGTAACTAGGGAGTACCCCGACGCTGAAAAGTGGTGATGTGAAGAACTTCATCTACGTGATCCCTAACGCCCTCATCTTTGTCTCCGTGAGAACTCGCTTATGTAACTCCATAATATGATCCGGGATGGAGTATTTTCGGGAGAATCCTGTGAAGCTTCGCTAAGCATCGTCGTCGGTCCAAATATCGCCCATGGTGGTCATTGATATTATCATTGATGACTTCTGGTTCTCGTGTCCGACCGTCTCGATTAAGAAATGAGAAGATGTTGTGAATAGGAACCGAGAATAGATCCTCTTTTTCCCAAATTGCTTCTCCTGTCAATAAATGGGGTAGTCGAAGGGCCTAGAGCCGCAGTCTTGTATCCCCGACATTATTAGAAAGAAATTAAAAACAGACTTAATATGAAATCCTAATATAACTCCTCCAGCAATGCCAAAAACTTGATGCAGGTTTCATGACTGTGTCTTAATATTTATGTGTCTCGCTATACCTATGGTCAATCTCTAATTACCACGGGCAAGCAATTCGTCAGTGTAGTGTAGTAAATGGAAAAGCCGAGGTCGCCCCAAGAGCTATGTGTGTCGGATAATTACTAAGTCTAATTGTCACGTAATAATGGTTTGATAGGATTTTAATTAATTAAACTACTAATGCAGAATATAAAAGCAATTAAATGGTAGAAAGAAAATCAATAGAGGAATAGTGGTGCTAACCTAGTCAATCCTCCTAACTAGTTATGTCTACGCCTACCTACTTCCAATTACTGGGGTCAAATTCGAGGACAACATTTGGTCAATTCGCCTAACCTATCAAGAAAGATGCCACCACAGAGAAATCAGCGCACCATCATAAGTCATGTTGTTCCCGGTCCCCTAAGCCGAAGTCATTATACCGCTAGATTCTAAATAGTGAGTTCTACTGTAGGAACTTAGACACTAAATCCCCCAATTCTTAAGTTCATCCAAACGATAGGTGATCAGTTGGTCAAATCAAGACAAGAAAGTGGTCGTCATTGGTCATATCTTACCCTTCCGCCTCACCATCACCTAGGGTCGGGCTTGGTCATATCTCCTAGGCAATCTGGCCCCTACCATTCAAAACTACCAACCAGGTTACTACCAAAGAACTATGCATGCATACACTTAGAAATAATTGTAATTAAGTAAAGGTAAACGCAAACAAAATATTTAAGGAATCATAACTAGGGTAGCACCAAAGGGTGCTTAGCCGCCATAATAATCATGAACATCAATTCAATATTCAAAGGTACGAAATACATGAATTGAAAGTAAAAAAATAATAAATGCTAAAGCTTATCGTAATGGTGTGACTTCTCCTGGAAACAACTCCTATGCTTCCCTAGACCTCCCTAGAGCTTTTTCCCACATTCTCAGAGTTTTGTGTGTGGAATGGAATGAATAGAAATGCTGGAATTCGTGGGGTATTTATAGGTCGTGGTTACGCTGCAAACAAAAGATGAGTTACTGCAACCTCCGTGAAATGCACTAGATTCGCTAGCTACTACAGAACCTAATAAGTATGCCGTAGTCTTCAATAAACCGTTACGCCGTGAAATGATGTAGTTACGCGTAGCAGTATCACGGGCGTGGAACCTCTTTTGACCTAATGGAGTTACGTCTTTGGAAGGAGTTACGCCGTAACCTCTTGATGAGTTGGACTTCAGGGTCACGCAATAGTTACTACGAATGTGAGAGACGAAGTTACCGAACCTCTTCAAAATAAGCAACCGTGATAAATCCTAAGTAAAGTTTCCATTTCCGCCTCATTAGCTCAAATGCTCAGAATTTACCCGAAAATGTAAAACAAGCGAAATCCATATAAATGATATAAATACCGAGCATTAATCTGGGAAATTGACACTTAATATTCGACTATTTGATGTTATCAGCTAAACGCCAATCTCGATGCACATATTGAGGAGGAGCATTTCATAAGAAAATAAACTATCGAGGTGCAAATGCTTTTATATTTTAACATAAAGTACCTTGATTGAGTTTTAAATGGTTTCTTAATGGATTTTGTGATCGTGGATGTACTTCAAATGAACTCTTTCCTCTATGTGATAAAATGATTTCAAATATCCCACGACATATCAGGAGGAGAATTTACCAAAGAAAATCAAATGGCTTTTTCTATGAAAATTGTGATTAAAGAAAATATTTCAAAGAACTCTTGCCTATGCTAAACAATTTCAAAATCATATGTACATGTTGAGGGGGAGCTTTTCTTAATGATAAAAAACAATTAAGGTAAAAAATACTTTGATATTTTGTCACCAGTACCTTGATTGGTTTTTTCCAAATGATTTTTCAATTGGTTTCAAGGAAGAAAGAACTGCACTCAAAAGACCTACCCTTTACTTTATGTAATGGAGTTATAAGGATGGTAAGGTTAGGTATTAGTTCCCACGATCCACCGTAACCGAGGATCCGCCAGTGGACAATCCACTAGATTGTGTAGGAGTCCTTAGGTATGATGAAAAAAGGAGAAAAGTGAGATATGGGAAGAGGCGGACCGAGATAGAGCTAGATCGAATAAACCCAACAAGGTTCTAGTAATGAAGTCTCTGCAGTTATGGGGTCAAGAATGAAAAGAAATGAATGTGAAAAAAAAGGGTGAAAAGAAATAGCCCTCCAATAATTCAACCTTAGGGCGTAAACCGGTTCAATACATATGCTACCGTTGTTACCATGGTAACGCCAAAGATTGAAGACAAGACGTCATGGACCCAAAGGACGACCGCACTAAACTTCCCAAGATACTCAAGTTCCTCTTAAAAGGGCTTGTTTCATTCTCACGGAGAACCCACATAATCTATCGACTTTCTCTTAGAGATTGTTGATATCAAGAAGAGACCTCTCCCTAGTCTCCCAAGATAGGTACCAAATGTGCACTATTGAGTCTAGAGCCAAGAGATCATCCACAATATCTCATTAGGACACAAAATTAATGAAGACTTATTGTTTCACACAATGTGGAAAGTAAGTATATATTTAGAGTCCTACGCATTATCCTTGTGGTATTGCGAACATCCGAAAGTGATATGAAAATATTCACGATGAAGATGGAAATCCTTCTGTGAGCCAACATCATACAAGCTCTGGTGGGTGACATGTGAGATCTTTTCTAAAGATCAAACTTGACAACCGATAGAAAACGATGGGGCTTATCTTGAATCAACCTGGTCCAAAGAATGAATTGATCAATACTTTGGAAAACCGCTCGATGTGCAAATCTTCTTTTCTTTAGCGCGATCGAATGTGTACTCATGTTTTCAAACACAAAAGTATATCCATTGTAAAAATACTTTGAAAACCGCTCGATGTGCAAATCTCTTCGCTTCTCTAGCACATCTGGATGTGTACTTTTTCAAATACAAAAGGTATTTTTGATTGAAAATTGATCTTTCTCATAAAACCTTCACATATTGCAAAACTCTTCTTCAAGCAATACGTGATTGTTTTCAAATCAATTTTTCATCAATCGAATCTCAACTCAGCCGGTTCACTCACCCGTTGTCTGTCTTTGAGAGACGCTCCGGTTTGAGAACGTTTAGACGACCGCTAAAACCCCGCAAGGAGATTCTTCGAATTATACCGATCGCAAAAGACTTGTACTCATCAACGGGAACCTGGTCGCGGTACTCAATTCAACGAAAGTAGTCAAAGACACTTTCGCTTGTTTTATTGCTAATTGTTGTTCGCAGTACATTTGATGGTTGCAACATCGTAATTGAGAAGTCAATCCAAAGCCGCATGCTCACAAAGATCCACACTTTATGAAGAAATCATGACCGCATACTACATAACCCGCTCGATATTTTTATACTATGCTTCTCAATACGCGCGCAAATATCATGAACCGCTTAAGCTTCCGCCACTGATGGAAAGATGTCATGATCCCGAAGTGCGTGAGCATGCCTGGTCCAAAAGTCACAACATCACACTGAAGGCAACACTACAAAGGTGATCTAGAGATTTACTGGGTGATGATCTCAAAGAAAGCTCAAGATCATCAAGATGTAGATCGCTTTCAAAGACCTCCACCGAAAGTACAAAATAATCGGACTATGAAGAGTCACCGCTAAAGCACAAAGATGCAGTTGAAGAATTCAAGTCTACGAAGCCAAGATCAAGATAAAATAGAATGCTAGATTCGAAATGTAAAACATGTAATGACCTCCCTGGGAGATTGTTGTAAGGAAATTCCATTGTGAAGAGTCTCCGCCACCCCAAATATTATCTAGCATAAGTTAGCTCAGAGACTTGTAGTTATTTACGCTATTATGTAATTAATTAGTTAGTCAAGAGTATAGAATTGTTTAGAGTACGCTGGAGGCATGACGGCCTTTAACACTTTGATACCCGATCCACATGCCGTCAGAGGTCGTAGTCTTAGAACTATAAATACCCCTTCCATCCTTGGAAAGGCTGGAATCTAACATTTCATTTTTATTGAACCAACTCTCTACCAAGAACATCATCTCTCTAATTTCTCTCTCTAAAATGTCTAACATTTATTTTCATCATCCAAGACCACCCGAATCATCAACACAATAAATATTAAGATCCTACAATTTTTGAAAATCGGTCGAAAAATTGGCCTTGGATAAAAATCGACACTAAGCAGTCAAAAAATCGACCGAATCGGTAAAAAAATCGGCTTAATCGGGCAAATCGGTCATTTTAAAAATAATAATAATTTAGGCATTATACTTAATTTGGGGATCGTATATTTCACTTATAACGCACACAACGATCATAATCCACTCGTTCTTTTATCGGCGCTTTGAAAACATAAGAGCTGAATCAATTATGATTTTACGGCCTGTAAATACCAAAATCAGCAGTGAATGCCAATCCGATTAATCACCGACATCCCGACTGACCGACATTACCGCAGCTGGGCCGAATCACCACTACAACATTCAAGCATTTTCAACATTGGTATAATGATTCACCTTTTGCGAATAAAAAAAAGTCTTAAATATTTCCTCAAGCTATTTAACTGCAAAGCAAAGCAAATATATTGAGAAAAAGACATTTAACTACTCCATTTGAATATATGAAATTCAATAAAAGATAGAACAATTCAACGGTCTACTATGCATAACCCACATGGTTAATATTATTTTGATTGGTATATTAAATTTAAACCTAACAAAGTTGACTTACGGTCGAAATTCCAACCAAATGAATGAAAAGAATCGAAAACAACGATTTTGATGTCCTTAAAAATAAACTGACTATGTATAGTAAAGATTCATTATGTTTTTTGGTATATATACATGCATTTTGTTTTTGTTTTCTTCCTTTTGAAACTATACTCAGAAAAAGATTATAAGAAGCAAAGGCGAGACTAAGGCTGGCCACAATGGCCTCGGTCATCATCGGTTGAGGAACTAGGTTGAGGCGGCCCCTATGGGGTGCCGGTCAAGCAAGTTGAGAGGAGAGAAATCCAAAACTCGGTTTCCTCAACAGAGTGTTTAACCACAAAATCCAAACTATTTACCACTTTTACAACTTTATAAATACCAACCTCAAACACATTTTTAAACACACAATTCAACTTCAAAATTCACACTTCTATTTACGCGAGATTATTATGGTCATTGCCTCCCCGCAGATTCGCTAAAAGATATGCAAACGCATCGCTCAAAATCAATGCTATAACGACGATGAGGCTCGAAAAGACGCTTATTGTACGCTGCCATCCAATTGTTTGAGAGTGGAGGACGCGAGAAGTCAGAGATGAGAGACAACTACAAAGAGTTAACGACATCGAGACTGAACTAAAATGTGTGATCGAAATCTCAAAAAGGAAAGCAGAGATGACGAATTATTGACATTGTGCGCGGTGTTCAAAAGCAGAACAACAACACCACAAAGTCAATTTGTTTATCCGTGAACAAAGATGATGATGCGGTGAGTCTCCGGTGAGGAATCTCCCAGACGCAGGCTTTTGTCTCGAGGATTATATACCTCCTAGTATGATCCGCTTGACGAGATTCCGATTGGATTTAAGATTTAGGATTTATGTATTATGTATTTCGTATCGTTTCATTTTTAATATATTGTAATGTTTTATTTATTTTAATGAATTTTAATTTTGTTTTAAAAATATTTAATTAAAAAAAAAAAAATCTCGCGCTACCACTTCGCAACTGCGTCAGCTCTGGTAGTAAAACCGATGCGAGAATGCATTTAACTATCGGGCCATCCGGTTCAAATTTTATTATGGTCTAAAGTCAAACACAATTGTCAAGAAAATATTTGCGATTTTAACAAAACTTACATTACAGCAATGGATGTGGTCACTTTTTAATATTTTTTTTATGTTATTAAAATGTACTGCCATTTTAGTGAATACTTGTATGTAGTATTGAATCCGATTTTTACGTTTTTTGGTAAAACCAGTGCCATGTAAGATTGAGAACCTTAGGTTGTGTTTAGTTGGTGAAAAATATCTCAATTTTATAGAAAATCTTCGTATCACTATAAATGGAACTAGAAATGTAATTATTACTGGAATTTTCACTATAATTTACAATGTAACTATCAATACATATTTGAGAATGAAAATACCTGTCAATGCAACTATTAATGTGATTATTTTAAGTATAGTGAATATCATCCATGTAATGATCACGGTGGAGATTCTTACTCTTAGATCCATTATTGAGATAACTAGAATTTCAATAAAAGGAATTTTCTAGTTCACTACAAAAAGGATGAGCATTGTCAATCCCAAAAATATGACTTTCAATAACAAAATATATAGAATAATTGTCCCTATTACTATCTTTAACTAAAAAATATCATCAAATGAAAAAACTGAAAACTCGTTTAGTTAAAAAAAATTCTAACAGTTTTCAAAAAAAGTGAAATTATCACTTTCTAAATTTTAACTTTGAAAAATAAAAACCCAATCAATCTTTCTCATTTTTTTTCCCTCTGATTTATCATTCAAGTATTTCATTCTAACCATCATTGAATATATTCTTATCTAAACATCTTTTTAAAAAGTAAAAAATATAACTTTATCTAAATGAGTTTTCAAAATTCTAAAATCTTCTCTAAAGAAGAAAAGCCATTTTCCAAAAGAATCTAAAAACGAAAAAACAAGAAATTTTTTCCACAACTAAACGTAACGTTTGTTTCATTTTTGCAAATTAGCCCGATTTGTATTGCTTTTGGGATATTTTGTAATTAACCAACAAATACATTGATGTTAAAAACTGTGATTAACTTTACAATTAACTTTTTAAGAATTAAAAGAAAAAAAAAAGGCTTGAATCAGTTATACATTTTAACTTTAGAAGGTTTAAATAAAACATTGATAAACTTTGAGAGCTAAAGATAATCTTAAAAAAACAAAGACAGAAATAAAAAGACACATAAACACACGGACACACAAAGAATAAAAGTCGTTTGACGAACCAAAGTTTTTGTTTTACTTATAATTGTACACTAACGACATATTTATTGTGTGATGTTATATAAAAAATATGCAAGGATTGTAAAAAGTGGAAAATAAAGATATGCCAACATATTTATTAATTAAATTAAAATAAGTCCAATATCCAAATTTTCATTTTTAAAGTCAATGAACTAATAAGTTTAACAAAAAAGTTTGCGCTTTGTGAAACGCTTGAATCTTATGAATGGGTGCAGGGTTTGAATTCTCGAGTTACATTCTTCTGATCGATCATCGATGTGTAATTTCTAATACTTATAGGTACTCTTTCTCCAAGCTCTTTAAATTTCTATTGCTAACTTTATTGTATTTGAATGTATTCGTTAGCAATAGAAATTTAAAGTTTGCATTATCATTTTTGCTAGGTGATGATATTTGATATTAAACATGATGTTGTATATGGTTTAATGATTGATTGATATATAGTAGTATATCAACTTGCAATAAAGGAAATAAGAAAGGATAACATAAAAAGGGTTAGTGAGAAATGTAATGGTGGCTAAGTATCACCGATGGTAATCATCATGACACGTGATTACTTTTACACCGCCCGAACCTTTATTTTTTGCACTTGTTTGATGATGGATGCACTTATTTTTTTATTTGTTTCATTATACCTATTTGTCTAGGTTTACCCGTGTGATATATGATGATCTAACCCTGACACGAAGATAACGGGATTTGGTGACCATTAATTAATACAGTATGTTGGGAGTAATTAATTAACCTGATAT